>JAODTR010057275.1:0-17354 GCA_025399935.1 Amblyopsis rosae
ATCCTGATAACGAGCTAGTCATTTGAATCAGCTGTGTTGGAGCAGGGAGACATCTAAAACATGCAGAGCAGCGGTCCACGAGGACCAGGGTTGGGGACCACTGGTCTAACGCATTGCTGGAGCATTGCTATCTTAAGGCAGCGAAAAGTGATAGCGTTATTGACCAGCAATAACCTGGTCTAAAGTCAGCGACGTGATGCACAAGCCGACCTGTAACCCGCGGGTCGAACCGTGGAACTCGCGGGATACAGGTCGGTGGGTTCGGATAAGCTTATCAGAACATATTGTGGGTGCGGGTTGGTCGGGTCAAAACGAGGAAAAGCAGCGTTCTGACCAAGTAATAATTATCTACTGGATCACATACGCACACATTAGGACGATGCACTGAAGCAGCGGTGCAGATCCTCTCATGCCCTGGCTGTCAATAGACTAATCTGCATTAGCCATACTGAACTATAAAGTTGGTTAGGCCTGCATAAACTTTGTTTATTTATATGCAGACGAGCTACTGCCTATAGGCCATGCAATCATGTATTATGCTAGCGTAGCCTGTTGCTAACAGATATATGAAACAATTAAGTAAGCCTATAGCAAGGGCTACCGGTACTGCTCACTCACTTTGCTGTATTGCCTGCCGTGGCTCCAGAGACATTAAATAAGCATAAGGACTTTGGTGGCTCTGCTATCGTCTGCACCAGTGATATATCCTTTTGAAATGTGTATTCCATTAGAAATTGGTATCTCTATATCGTTATTGCTATACAGGCTCAAATTGGCGCTTTGCGGGTCGGGTTCGGGTGGTTGATCAACGCATATTTTTGTGGGTTGGGCGGTGCGGGTTGGCTTTTTACAACCTGCACCCACCCGACCCGCGCATCACTACAAGACGAGTGTCACTTATGGCGGGTACACAATGCACGTACACTCTGCTTGTTACACACAAGGGAAGCACAGGAGCGCATAAATTCAAGGGTACAATGTGAAATATAATTATTGTGTAGCCTACATCAAAGTATTTTATGAATCTTTACTGTTGCAGATGGTCTGCTCCGCTGCTTTCAGAAACCCGCCGGTATAATAGCAATGATGATGCATTCACGCCTTTTAAATGTAATGGGAGATGACCCTCAAATTGGTTTATCGTATGTTATGCCCAAAACCCACCCCTGAATAATGAAGAAAGTAAGTACAGCCGTTAGAACCGTTAGAACCATGCGCCTGGCGCAATAGTTTTACAGTATGCACTAGCAAAACTGGACTTGGACACACTCTTAATGCAGTTTACCGTGCATTTAGATTTACAGGCAGGGTTATTTTCTATACCGTTTGCTAAATTCAAGGTAATATCAAAACTAAGCCTCTGCGCCCTCTGCGGTGCTGCTCCACACATCAAAACGTACTACAGCTTTGTTGATGTGTTTGCCACTTTATGTTACTATTTACGGAGTAAATGGCTGTGTATGCTAGCGAAATTGCGAGCAGATATTTGACAAAATGTGTATTATATTACAATAAACTAGCAATATTTACCTTTAATATGCTTTTCCATTGGTTAAAGTGTCTGTGTATGTATGTGTGCGTGCGTGTGTGTGTGCGTGCATGTGTATGTGATTGTCTGACAGTGTGTTTGTCTGTCTGACAACCTGTCTCTCTGTCTGCACAGCATGATTACTATTTTATTGCCTGGTGACGCAACAGCCATCTGCTAATTATCAACCCTCTGTTTGACACTAAGACAGCCATCACAAGGAGTTTAGGGAGGATTGTTTACACAGACTGTCAGGGTTTAGCAGCAGTTCTACGCCACATCTAATAGCAAATAGGGGGGTGGTGCAGTTTGCTCTAACCACTGTGGTCGGACTGCTGAGGGTTGAGCGGTATTATTCCTGGCTGAATGTGATGCCATAGCCTTGTGAGACCATCCTGATTTTGCCAGATCCACAATTTAATTTTTTCCTCTGTGAGTAAAAGGTTGTCCAATTGTACATAAGGGAGTTTGATTTACATGTATTTGCACGGCTTTTACGACTGTACGACTGCACGACAGCGTTCCAGACTGATAACTTGCGGCGAAGTAAAACTGTACCACGCGATATCAGGATGGCATCACAACTCTAATGATGCCATTCCTTTCACACGCATTCTTCTGCTTCGTAGACATTTATTTTGCTTGTACTTTGCTTGTATTCATGCTGCCTCGGCTTTCCCCTAATGACTGCACTGAACGGAAGGATTAACCTATACATCAACTGAATTAATCAATAGAAATGTCTAAGTAAGAACTAAGAGTAATTGCTTTAAAATCCCAGTATCGTCAAGTTTATTTCTATAGCCCTTAATCACATTACATTCATAAAGGACTGCACAGGCCCACATTTCACTTTGAAACAAACACCCTTTCTACTTTATCCTTAAGAGGTTTCTTACAAAAGTGGGAATCAAACCCTGGACGGCTGTGTAAATTAGCATTTGCATTTACACAATAATTAATATACTGTAGGCCTACTAATGTTACCATGTGAAACGAATACATTTGACTAACTAAACCGTATAGACAGTCTATTGTGCTGATGAGTTGCAGAAACAGTGGACTGCTCCAGAGACAGTATAGACTACAGTATAAATAAATAATAGTAACATAATGGTGTGGAAAATAATAACCTGGAGGAACTATTTTTACAGAATGTGGCACATTCATAGCTCATTCTGAATGTAAATCTGATACTCACAATTTTAACGTGTTCCTCGTCACATTGAAACATGTTCTAACCCCACCCCCCACATACACAAACCTCCTCCTCCCCAGACCAACTCGACCCTATTAGAGCCTCTATATTTGACCTTTTCAAAAAAAAGAAAAAACATACTTCTGCTTCTGTGTAAAGTACGTAAATATCAAGAGCAAAGATGACAACAGCGTTCAGATGAGAGTGATTAAGAGAGTTGCAGACAGACAGGAGGATGCGAGTTCATGGTTTATTCAGAGGGACAAAAAGCCGATAAAAGCTGCTGAGTCATGCTCTGATACTGAAGACAGTGTAAGGCTATAATATGACCTCTCCTACTGCCCAAACCTCAGGTCACATCATACAGTAGCACTACATATGCCATTAGATTTACACCTTTCTGTCAAGTTCAGTCCACTGAGCAACAAAGCCCATCATCCCATCAGTCTGGAAAGCCTCAGAATCATTTTGAATGTGTCCGAGTAGCAACTGAACTTTCCAATCAGCGTCGTGTTTATAGCTATACGGGCGTGGTTTTCCAATCAGCGTTGTGTTTACAGCTATACGGGCGTGGTTTAGGTGTGCTGACCATGGTGCTGACAGCGAAAACGACCAGATGATTCATCTAATCAACTGCCAAGCTTAGCTTCAGTTTAATTTCGCCTTGATAATCAGTCTGGAAAGCCTCGAAATCATTTTGAATGTGTCCGAGTAGCAACTGGACTTTCCAATCAGCTTTGTGTTTATAACTATACAGGCGTGGTTTTCCAATCATCATCGCGTTTATAGCTATACGGGCGTGGTTTAGGTGTGCCGACCATGGTGCCGACAGCGAAAACGACCAGATGATTCATCTAATCAACTGCCAAGTATTTTTTTAAAAGTACAGCCATTCACAAACAGTTTCAATCTTCTTCTGTTATTGTTAATGACGCAATTTTGGTCGTCTCTTATGTTATGGTCAGCTCAGAGCCATGTGGTCAGCTGTCCTACAGACCCGCCCATGGTCGTGGCTAACTTGCTTCTAGCGAAAGGATATGAGCCATCCAGTCAGTATCATTAAGTCATTTTGTTAGCCAGTCAGTGAGGCAATGTAGGCTGCTGATCATTATCCTCACGAGATCAGGATGGTCTCGCAAGCTTCAGTTTAATTTCGCTGTGAGTAGCAACTGAACTTTTTAATCAATGTCGTGTTTATAGCTATATGGGCGTGGTTTTCCAATCAGCGTTGTGATTATAGCTATACGGGCGTGGCTTAGGTGTGCCAACCATGGTGACGACAGACCAGATGGTTCATCCAATCAACTTCCAAGTATATCTTTTAAAGTACAGCCATTCACAAACAGTTTCAATGTACGGCTCCTCAGATGGACTTCTCTGGCATGTCAGGTTACCTGATCATCTACAATAGTGTAAATGCCGTCTTTAATCACTGATGCAGGATGCAGGGGGAAAAGCAGGTTGTTTGTTTCTATGTGAAATGTAGGCTGTAAAGCCCTTTGAGACGGCAATGTGATTAATGGCTATATAAATAAAATTGACTTGACATAATTGGACAGACACATTGGTGCAGGTTAAGAGAGACGGTGTTAAACTGTATAAGATTTGGAGAGGGGTGAAAGAGGGGAAGGAAACACTAGTAAGAGAAATAGAGAGGAAAATTACATGAGATGGGGACGTTGAACTAAACTAAATAAGGAAAGACAGTGTTGCAGACTGTTTTTTCTATGGGCATGTGAATATTTCTCTTGAATATCTATCTGATTTAGCCTGTGCACACGCGCGGAAAATTCTCAATTATAAATCCCTGCACCGTTGGATCAGTGAGCCATCCAAGAGGGTGCCTGAAGCACTGGCTTTCCTTTTTAAAATTCTCTCTCATTCTTCTCCAGTGCTTTTCCTTTTTCTCCTCTCGCCAACATTTGGAGTGTAACAGAACAAACGTTGTAGCAGTGACAGGCTGCAAAACGCAACCGTTTTTGTAACAGAAGGCGAGAATGAAGTAAGAGAGAGATAGGGAATGATTATCTTTAACAGGTAGAGAAGAGATAAAAGAAACGAAAGATTGAAGTGAGGCAAACGGACGAGGATTGAGGCCCCTTTGTCCGGGCGTCTTAGTTGGCAGATCAATGGATGTGAGTTAAGACGGCCTTTGAGGAAATTCTCCCCGCCTGGGCCGTTTAGCAGTCCTGCCAGATTGGAACCGACCTTTTTGTCAGGCTTGTTCTCAAGCAGGCAGTGTGGGGTCACAAATGCATAAAGCGAATGCAGGAAATTAAGGCATCAACATATCCAATTGTTATTTATGTGTATATCTGTTCATGGCGGTTATTAAGGAGTGCGTGAAGCTTATGCACCGTGATAATGAGAACAGGATTTGATCCTAGCATCAGGGAACAGCATTTTAATAACCACCTTGCATAATAATATTTGGTGTTTTCTTCACGTGCATCACAATAAATGAATTTGTTCAGCCCTAAAGAGGTTTCATGACATACGACCGAAGGGAAAGCAATCCTTCCAACTATGAAACGTTTGCATCTTGTGTTATTTACAGCTGTAATCCACAACCCACTATTCTGACTGTAATGTAATATTGATCTTCTGACACTGTACACTATCTCCTGGGGATCCCTTTAATCAATATGAAATAAGAATAATCCCAATTATATTGTATAATAAAATATAAAAGGCATGCTCCATGTTAAACCCACAATCGATACATTGAAACATTGATTAGCTTTATGGAAACATAACCAATTGACTTTTGTTTATTCGGCTTGAAACATAACCAGTAATTTTTATTTCAGATTCTCTGTATCATTTTGCTCTTACTCCGTCACTACTTTTTGCTTCATCTTCCCCGGTCCGGTCCGTCAGTGTTTTGTTTTGTGAGATCTTCTGGTCTTTTCTGGCGCTAACATGGATGCAGCTTTGGGCTGGTGTTGACACAAAGCCAGGTCTTTGCGTTTGGATCAGTGGGCATTTTACATAAAGCACTCCCAGCATCACTCTCTCTGCTTTTATTGCGCGCCCCGGTGTCTCAGGCGAGTGTCTCGCGTATATTGTCCTCCCCTGTATCCCTGCTGTGCGTCGTGTTCCACCTCAAAGCAGCTCCAGTGTCTAACATACGGCTGTACGGCAGTGGGAAGGAGGTTTAAAGCGCTTTCACTCTGTGTGTGTGTGTGTGTGTGTGATATAGGCCTGAGCTTAAAACTGGAACAAAAAAGTTGACTCTGAACTAAAAATAGAGTTGCTACCCAGTTTTTCAAAATTCAAAATCGCCTACAGCAGTGTATTGTGTGTGTGTGTGTGTGTGTGTGTGTGTGTGTGTGTGTGTGTGTGTGCGTGCATTAGATGACCACAGTAAGACCTCACTAGGAACAAGTGGGAATTGATGGATGGATTGATGGATGGATTATTACAGAGTAGACCAATGCAGGATGAATAATATAACATTTGCATAATTAGTAAGGCCAGCATTCTATGTGACAAGCTTGTCAGTAAAATACTGTTCTTCCCACACACCAGTGCCTGGCAGTTTGTAAAGCATTGATTACTCGCATCGCAAGAAGAAAAGAGGGCTTGGAAAATTATAGGTGTGATACGTACGCAGCTTTTAATCAGTTCAGGCAGTTTGTATGCTGTCACTGTAGAGGTGCGAGAGCCATTCATAGACTCACCGATGTGACCTTTCTGCTCAAAGGTTTGTGTGCATACAAGTGCATAAACAAATCCGCACACGCGCACACAGACCTTCAGGTGCTTGTAGAGACTAGCTAATCTGTCCAGGATACAAAACAGCGCTGATCTCATCACTGTTTGCTCTGTATGTTTTGTTTCAACAGAATTCATTGTGGAGATGTGCGTGCGTGCGTGTGTGTGTGTGTGTTTGCGTGTGCATGCGTGTGTGTGTGTGTTTACGTGTGCGTGCATGTGTGTGTGGAGGAGTAGCTGAATCTGCAGTTCTTGCTGTGAGGACAATCCCAGAATAATAGGTTTCTGTGTCATGGACACACACACAACACAGAAAATAACCCTCAACAACTAGGAATGTTGCAGCACTTACTGTAACGGTAGCAATAGACATGCTGTTACCTCCACCACTGTGGTTGTGCAAACAGTGGTAGAAGAGCTGTCCTGGTCAGAAGCCACTATAGGCAGTGTTTACATAACTATGCGCTATCCCGCCTCTAGTACTGTACACTTTACACAAATGCCAAATAGTTGCAGCCTATAATACTGCATATACTGTACACACACACACACACACACACACACAAAAACACACACACACACACACACACACATATATATACATTAGTACTGTATGCATTATGTGCTTTTTCACCAGGAAGGGGTGGGGGGTCCCCACATCAAATATACTTAAATTGAAATTGACTTATCATCAGTACCATTTCTATCTTGTGCAAGGGATCCGGCAAGCAGAACTGCGTAGTTGCATATTTGAGCAGAACGATCCATCCCACAAATAGTTTATTCATTATGATTACTGTATGTAAAAGTAGGGACGATGTTTTTAACCAGGAGAAAACGTGTTAGGATTTGTCTGAGCCGCGGGGAGCCTTTCCACACAGTTCGCTGCAGAAGTCTTACAAGTGAGGAGACTCAGTCAAATAGGGAAGGTGGTTGCCATAGCGACCCGTGGCCACGTTAGCGGTAGACAGACCTAATAAGTCGAGGCAGAGCTGTTCACTGTTTGTTCTTCTCTGTTCTCCACACTGGGGAATAATCTGCTCGCGTCTGCTAATGCCTGGCCTTTTCTTCTCTAATGAGAAACCATTGGAATCCTGTCACTCATACAGCTGTGTGTGTGCGTGTGTGTGTGTGTGTGTGTGGGCGTGTGTGTGTCTGTGTCAGAGCATACAGTATGTGTGGTGTATGATATTGGAATAGAGGAGATCTCATTTTATGAAGTGAGAAACCCCAGGAGCTTTTAACACATGACATTTAGACACCAAGTAATTACCAACATGCCCTCAATATGTGTGTGGTGGGAGGTTATATTTTACATTACGCCAGTCCATAAACAGCATAATTATTGACTTTAGGTGAAGCACAGTCCACAGCCCAACTCCCACAGGAGAGAAGTATCTTGAAAGTTAAATCTTATAAAATACATAAAAGGTTAATTTCCCACTTTTAGGTTGCTCTTTCTTCCTTGTTACAGTACCTTGTTTTCCCACCTTTCACTGTCTGCAGTCAGTTTTTTCAATCTTTAGTCCTGCTTCAATTAGGTGGTTTAATGGCGCAATCCATTGTACTCGGAACTCGGAACAAAACAAGCTCCAGTATGGAAAAATGCATGTTGGATATACAAGTCGAAAACTAAGGTGAGATTTCTCAAGACCTCGTTTGCCGACATAAACACACATGACGTCACAGCTCTGTGGCGGCACCAGAAAACAATAAGCAATAAACAATTGGCAATAAGCAAAAACATCTTCAATATTCCTACTTTATATAGCGGTTGTGTTGTGAAACATACAGTTTTTGCAAGCATGATGTAGTCTATTAACCTGACATGCCAGAGGAATTGTTGTCACATGTCCATCTGGGGAGCCGTCATTGAAACTGTTTGTGAATGGCTGTACTTGGCAGTTGATTGGATGAATCTTCTGGTAGTTTTCGCCGTCGGCACGTATAGCTATAAACACAACGCTGATTGGAAAACCACACTCATATAGCTATAAACACGACGCTGATTGGAAAATCACACTCATATAGCTATAAACACGACGCTGATTGGAAAGTTCAGTTGCTACTCGGACAAATTCAAAATGATTCCGAGGCTTTCCAGACTGATTCTCACAGCAAAATTAAACTGAAACTCGCGATATCAAGATGGCCTCGCGAGGCTAGTAGTCTTTAGCCTACTCCTTCGATCTCTTTAAGTGTGATAAATGTGTTAAATCAGTCGTTTCACCAATGGCGCTGGGAACAAATAGCCTAACTGGTAGCTATTTGTCCTAGATGCTTGGTGAAGTTGAGAGACATGCCATAAGCATCAGTTTGCTGCGGACGTCCATGTTTTTCCATGCAGATGCAATGGGACGCATTTAGATTGGAAGTCAGAAATACCACATCTTCATATTTTCCTGACTTTTGCGCACAGATCTAACTGCAGTCCAGCAGTGTTCCTGTCAATGCAAATGATTTAATATTTAATTTAATTATAAACTTTGATCTGTTTCAATGCTGACATTGACTCAGATACTGCAATACAACTGTACCTTTGCATTGCATATGGCCAGTAGAAAGGGTAACAAATATATACAATTCCTGTTGTACATTAACTTTTTAATTCTTGGACCCAAAATGTTAAATGTCACAGTTGAAGATTGTACTTATGTTATAGTATAGTACTTATATTGTATAGTTTGACAGAATGAAGATTTCAGTTACTCTATTTCTTCTTATTGCACAGGAGGAAAATCAATTAATTGTTTTGAATTGATGTATACTTTTTTGCAAAGCACCAGCTTCAGTTAAAAACTGCCAGTTGTAGTTTATACTTGACTAATTCCAAAGAAAAAATAATTATTTGAGACAATGTACTGTAAAATCATGCAAAGTAGATTGCTTTCACGCTGTTGGAGCGACACACTTTGCACGCACTCAACTTCAAATTACTCTCCAGAAAGCACAACAATAATTAAAAAACTATAAGGCACATATCTCTCGCTCTGTGTCTCCATCTTTCATGTTTTCTCTCTCTCTCTCTTTCTCTCTCGCTCTCTCTCCCCCACAAGAATGCGTGCGTCATGCAACTCGGCACAGCCAATCGAAGCTACTGTATAAAATACTGTATCTTTCCAGCTGTTTATCACTTAGTCACCCCCTCCCTCTACTCTCCTTTTTTGCTGCTGTGCCAGAGAGAGAGAGAGAGAGAGAGAGAGAGAGAGAGAGAGAGAGAGAGAGAGACTGAAAATAGGCAGAAGAGAGTAAACACTAGGGTTAATTGAAACAGTTTAATCCCCAATGGAAATAAAAGTGCAGCATTTGATTAGTTCTGCCTGGGAAACAGAGCAAGCGAGGGGGTGTGGTAGGGTGGGAGGGGAGGGGTGGGGGGGTGATGTTGATGAGAATCACACACTGTAACTTCCTTGTTTTATCTGTGTGGCTTCCATTTTAGCATGTGTGCAATGACACAAAGAGGAGAAACGTGACCATGTACATTATCGCTTGGTTTTTGCCCACACAGAAAAAACTCCTGGTTGCTTGCCATGCATATCTAAACGCCTGTAGACTCATATTAAGCTAATATTTATCACACAATTTGAATTTGTTCCTGTCCACAGATCTCAATGGTAAATTCAAATGAGGGGACAGCAACCGAAGGTCTCACATGATTGTATTTGTCACGCTGCAGGCACAAACAAGACATTTAGACATTAGGCAGGACTTAAAGCTGTGTTAGCGCCTGGTTGAGCACAAGGCTTCATTCTTAAATCACCAGCCCGCTGATCTATTTCAGGAATGTTGTATCTACCAATGTTAATGTGTCATTGAAACCATATATTTGTACTTTTAACGGGATAGTTTGTTAATTAAATGCCATCCATTAAATGTGCTTTGGTGTTGATATGGACATGCTTGACATGCATGTACATGTGAATCTCGGTGACTCCCACATAACTATTCTAGTTTATCGCACGCGTAATCACAATAAAATACATTTTTAACAAATAGAATAATGCAGCAGCATGCACATCATAGTCTCCATTACTTTTTGCTATTATCGTCTTTAAGAGAAAATAAAAATAAATATAACTGACGCCATCAACCGCAGCTGTGACAAGATCAATGACATTTCAGGTCTTCTGATTTTATAGTTTCTTGTTCAAAACTATAAAAGTAGGCTAAGGCTATTTCATTATAAAGGAAACATGCACATCTGTATCGCTGGGTCATAACATCAACATCTAAATAAATCCTACAGGACGTACGGTTACAGTCCTTTAAATATGCCGACCGTTTTATTTGAGATAGTTTAACCACAGCCAACAGCAAACTATAGGGACTTACTGTACATTTTGACGACACTAAAGGGGGATTCACACTACCAGCGGCAACTGCGGCATGACGTCATTAAATCCTATTCATGTGTGTTGGTGCCGCAGCGTAAACCCAAAAATGCTTGCAGTGGCAACAGGTGCAAGCTGGCCACGCCCTGGTCACGCCCCTAAATGCTGCTGCCTAGCCGCAGCATTGGTTGAACTTGTGCTGCCGACGTCTTGCTGACCGTCTGGCCAGATATACATCAATCATATTTTTTAACCGAAAACGAGAATATAAAGTACCCGAAACAATACAATGTTTGTTCCCATGTACAAATACGTCGAAAGGAAGGCGTTTGCTAGGAAATAGACAAAATATAAAATTACATCTTTTATAAATACTTTTTAAAATGGAACAAACTTTTTTTCAAGCATAATATTGGTGAAACTAAGAGAGCCGCTGAAAATAAAATTGATTTTGTATGCTTATAACGCTAGAAAACTAAACGCATTATGTTAGCTGGGCTTAATGTAGCCTAGCTGGCTGTGCCGGTGGACAGTGCACTCAGCGCAGTAATGAGGCAGTTGATCGGGAAGAAAATAGAAGCAGTCTGCTCCCGAGTTCTGTTGATAGCATGCACCCATAACATGGATGTATAAACATGCATGTATCAACATAGCCTATTATTTCCTCATGTCCTCCTTTTCCTCACTGCTAATCTTCATTAAACAAAGTGCTGACTGCATATCGCCCATAGCAACGTTTACCGACTCCCACCCACTTTAACGCATACCTCCGCGGAATTTTGTGCCGCGGAGACAAGAGCAAAAGTGGGTCGGTTCAACATACCGCTTGCCGCCGCGGTACGCGCCGCCGGTAGTGTGAATGCCCCTAAGAGAGGAGCTTTGCAGAAGCAACAGCGTTTACCAGAGTAAAGACTTCATTTCCCATGAGCCTCATCATTGCCTCGTCGCAACGAGCTACTGCAAATCTCTCCGGTGAGGAATGTGTTTGTTAAAGAGAATAGCGGAGATATGTAGCTTGTGGTGTATTCGGCCTAGCCAATCAGGTGTGATATATCTGGAATGGGTCAGCGTTAACAGTTCATAGTTCAGAGAACAGGTGTGTTATGTCGGCCCCTTCTGGTGAGTTGATCATAAAAAGAAGTCACTGCTCAAGCATGTCTCCGCCTGGTCTTTAAGAGGTCAAAAATGTAACATAGCTCTAGTTCAACAGTTACTCCAACTGTTTAGATAATAGAGCAAAAAGGAATCATCCAATTTGATGGGGGATTCCGGGGGATGGTGCAACACTGTCATTAACAAAACCCTTGGAGGAAGTAGTGTTGTTCTAACAGTTTGAAGCTATACAGCAGGAAACCTGTGAGGAGGCGGTGGTGATTATGTACATGACTACCTCATGCTAGCATCACACTGACATACTGATATTAGCTGCTATAGCGCCAATAATTATTCTCCATTAGAACACACACTAATGTAATACTCAATAGATGCACACTCGCATGCCAGAAACACAGCTTACCTCTACGCTATAATCACACAGCAAACATTATGTTGATTCTATGTACGGTGCAATGGTATAAACAGTACAGCTATGATTATTGTGGTCCATGTTCTTCAGACAGGCCAGGGGTTTCCCGTTGATAAGAAAAGGCAGAATGATTACACACACTAAGGCAGGGGTGCCCATCCCTGGTCCTGGAGAGCTACCGCCCTGCATGTTTTAGATGTCTCCCTGCTGCTGACTCTAATGAATGGGTCGTTATCAGGCTCTGCAGAAGCCCATTGATTTGAGTCAGGCGTGTTGGAGCAGGGAGACATCTAAAACAAGCTGGATAGGGGCCCTCCAGGACCGGAGTTGGGCACCCCTGCACTAAGGTAACCACGCTCCATTGGGATGTGTTCGCAGTTGTTTCCTCCTATTTTGCATTGACATCTGGTTAATTTTGAAACTATTGGACACGCTTGACTTCAACGTCATATCCTTACCCACGCTGATTGGACCGCCAGCAGTGTGGCTGTGCGAACGCTAATGCGAACAGGGTTTCCAGGGTTATCCAAGCAAACAGATAATGAGCTAAGAGCAATAGTCGGGCGAAGCCGCTATACTGCAGCCGCTAATGGCTTACAGTTGTACTGTAAGCCATTTTCAGAGCATTTACTGCACAACTACTTTTAAATCTCTAACATCCCTAAGACCAGTTGACTTGCTTTATTTTTATTTGATAACAAACATAATACATTTAACTATTTGTGTACATGTAGTAATTTAGCAACACATCTCACAAGCTTCTGATACTGGGAGTGTTTTACTTCTGCAATTGTCTTATTTTTAAATTTTACACTATAAGGTTTAAAAGGACTCTAAGCAGACCACAAAACAATCAATGCAGACTTAGTAGTTGTTTGCACGCTTCGCACGCAACGGTTTGGATCGCCTCATCTAGCTCTGCCACCATTTCGAAACACGCTCGACTTCAACATTATCTCACTAACCCGTTATGATTGGTCTGCCAGCAGGGCAGGCTAATGTGACCAGAGTTTCCAGACTGTAATATCAGTGAAAATGTTGTAGCTGAGAGCAATAGTAAGATGAAGCCAGGCTATTCCAGATCCCCCCGAACTCTCACATACGCGCGCACACACACACACACACACACACACACATTCGCACACACGCACACGCGTACGTGACACAGTCACACACGCAGCTATGCTTTCTACTTTATATCTCACGCACAACTGTTAAATACTGTTTGCTAGCATAAACTCATGGTGTGTGTACGTGTGTGCATGTGTGTGCATGTGTGTGTGTGCGCGCATCACATACGTGGCAGACAGAAAAATACAGTTACAGTAAATAAATGACAGGGAAGAGAGGTGGGGGCTTTGGGTTGTGCATGTGTGTGTGTGTGTGTGTGTGCGTGCGTGCGTGCGTGCCCCACATTACTCTGTTTTAGGAGGGCAGAGAGAAAGGGAGAATGACATCCTGAGTCTGAAGGGAGGGTCATTTACACCCTCCCTTGTTGCTATGGCGACCCAGCATCCACTGCCTCAACTAACTTATGATAAACACACACAGAGAGAGAGAGAGAGAGAGAGAGGGCAAAAAAAAGTCTCACTGATGTGATACAAAACTTAAACTGAAGGGGGGGGGGAAAAAATAAAAAATGTAATCGCGAGATTAGAGACTCGATATAGATAGATGGAGGAATTAGGAGCCATAAAGGGATAATGGGTCTTTCCTCTGCTCTCTGCGTGGCTGCTCCCTTCAGGATGTAGCTCGCAGTGTGAAGAAGGAAGCGCTAATTGCCTCCGTTTAGCCGTTGTTGCCAGAGGAAGAGGCAGTTACCACTGCACGGACTCGCCGTCCCTCTGACACACACACACACACACACACACAGGCACTCACAGGCTATTGAAATGTAGGTCAGTTATAATCGTCCATACGGTGAACCCAGGCAGAGCTTTGGACTCCAGTATGTCGACCTGTTAGCCAGGTCCGCCCAACTAATGCTCTTAATTTTTGCTGGGAGGGTCTGGAAACCATGTCTGCTTTAGATGTTAGATGTGGTAGAGCTGGATGAAGTGATACAAACGCTGACTGGTCGCTAACTGTCGCGATAGTTTCCAAATGACCCACAGGTCTATACCCAATATAAGAGGCTAAGACTGCAAACACTTCTCAAATGGAGCGTGTCCAAACTATTCAAGTATATTTTGGGTATGGTTATTGTTATGCAGGCTACCGGACTGTAGCCCTGGCTGCAGTAGTCTCAGCCTCTTCCGTTCATTAGCAATACATCACATAAGCTGAACGTCTGATACATACATACCGCTGTAAGCTTGACAAGCGACTCTGACTCCCGGGAAGCAATACTGTTGATTTACATTGGCTGTTAGCATTGTCACTGTAATTTCCGACGCAACAAATAACGCAGTGCTTCTTTTCAAAAATAATTTTCTTCTAGTCAAGAAAGTCTCAGTTTGTCGTTCATTTGTTGAAGTATAAGACTGTGAAAATGTGTAATTAGTAAAACTACAAACCCAATACTTTATCGTTTCACAACAAACTGCAACATTCTTGACTTGATCAATTATCTTCTAAATAGACAAACATCATATGTGTACTTCGTGTCACAATTCAAACGGGATCTAAAAACAATTTTATTCTCGCCGTTGACTACCATAACTATTTTTTCCAAACTAAGCTCACATACTAAGGTCCCATGCGGAAGTGACTTCGGCTCTCTATACATGCTCCTTCTGATACTGAACATATGCTGCCCCTGTAGCCCTGACAACACTATCAGCAAGTCAAGTCAAGTCTGTATATACAGTATATGCTGGACACCTGTACATGTATCAAATGCAGCTATTGTAGCTGTATGCACCTTTGTCAGAAGCTGGAATGTTGCTGCATTTTCTACGGTGTTACAGAAGAGTTCCTCGGTGGGTTTTAACAGGACTTTCTAGATGCATCACATAAACTGGGTCAGTGCTGAATTAAATACTGTTGCAGCCACTCTCTAGCTGCTACTTGACTCTACTGCACTAGCAAAACCTGGTTTTTGGAGGAATAGGTGCTGCTGTAGGTATGTCTAGCTCTAACAGTATAGGTAACATGTTCATGTGCAATGCCAATTAATTAAAGAGCCAGTGCAATGTCATGGTTTTGCAGGCAGGGGCAGCTTAGCCAAAGTGATTGGTGTTCTTTTTGCTATACCGTTCTAGTGTGTATAATGAATAATTGTAATGGATTTACAATCACAAATAGTGACAGAAAGACTCAACACAAATGGGCTAGGGAGAGAACGGGAGAATGATTATGGAGCGGGTTAAGAAGTTTACTTTCTTAGCTCATTCATTTTAAAAATGTAGTTAAAACACACATGAAGTAATTTTTAGCTCCACAGTGAGCTCATAGTTCTGACCAGTGACAGAAACTAAATAAAAATGACAAGGTTTTGAAAGGCGCCCTCAAATAAATGTATTATTAAGATACCCAATAATGCTGTACAGATGCCTAGGCCAAGACACTGAGCCAAGAGTAAAAGCATGTTCAAAATTATTCATTTTAGAGACTGCAGTCAACCCTTCTTTTGCCGTGTTTTGCAGATCTCAGGGTAGCCTCCCCGCTGTGTCAAGGACAAAGCTGTTTTAAAGCCAAGGAATTCATGTTTGATGTCCAGCTATGGTATTTTTAATAGAGCTGACAGTAGCAGACAGCTACAATAAAGAGGGTGGGGGAGGCATGGGATTTAATACCACTGCCCACAACCAGTCAAACGGAATAGTTTGACTGGTCGAGTGGATGGTGTCTTGTGGTTGGACTTACATGCACCATGGCAATTCATTAATAAGGCAGATTAAACCCACAACTTCGAATGAAATAGCCTCTGATAAAGCTTTCAATTATAATTAGTTTTTATTATTATATGAATTCCAAATTAAAGCCTCATAGCTTAGTATAAAAAAGAAAACGAAAAGCTGATTGCAATGAGACTTAATTTATTCACAAAGCAGATAGCTCATGTACTGTATATGCTGTACTGTATATTGTCTTATTACTAATAAAGATGATATAAGATTATTTTAATTTCAGTCTATTTAAGAAGCCATGTTCTACTGTAAATAAGACAAACGCACCACGTTTACTTTTGTAACAGTTTTTGTAGCAGTTTGAAAGTGCATTAAAACATGCACGGCATATAGGTGTTGGCTTTATGTTGCGTGTGTGTGTGTGTGTGTGTGCGCGTGTGTGTGTTTCCTGGTTTCCTGTAGATGATGGTAAGCTCTCTCTGGACGAGTTCCAGGCATTTTTCTCTGATGGAACCCTCAACGAGGAGGAGCTGGAGAAGCTGTTTCACACCATTGACTCGGATAACACCAGGTAGCAAATAGCGCGACACTGTCTATTGCAGCATGAGGCAGGTGTGTGTGTGTGTGTATATGTGTGTACGCGTGTGTGCGTGTGCATGTGTGTGTGCGTGCGTGTTGAGGCATTAAATAAATCTGTGCATGTGTATGTGCGTGTGCGTGCATCAAAACACTTAGCTTTGCGGCACACATAACTCATTAAGTTTATTGATAGTCTGGATAATCAGTTCAGCCAATCAAATTGGCTCCCATGCAACAGAGAGCTTCCAATCCTTCATGAAGATTACTTTTGAACCCCGTTCAAATGGGAAATCGCATAATGAAAACTGACCTTATTGGACAATGTAAAATGGAATTAGGTTTATATCTTCCAAGCTCAGTCAAAGCATTAAAATAATGAATACAGTAATTGTACTGTGCAGTACCTCCATTAATCCAGCATCATATATCGTTGCTGACCTGTGCACTGGAACTTCTCCAAAACCCAATCCAAAACCATCAGAGAGTTTGAGTTTACTAGGCTGCTCCATGCATCAGCGATATCATGTGACCGCAGACATGGTTATTGATTGGTCCGAATAGGAGGCGAAATGCAGAGCGCTGGCGTTTACCGGAGCAGGGAGTATATTGATGGGGTGTGTGTATGTGTGCGTGTGTGTGTGTGTGTGTGTGGGGGGGGGGGGGGGGGGGGTTAAATTTTTTTTTT
>JAODTR010057286.1:0-17351 GCA_025399935.1 Amblyopsis rosae
ATTATATCTCCACACTGGCCTGGGAACGCCTCGGGATCCCCCAGTCAGAGCTTTCCAATGTGGCTCGGGAAAGGGAGCTGATGCCCCCGCGACCCGACTCTGGATAAGCGGATGAAGATGGATGGATGGATGGATGGATGTTTAAACGATAAATGGCAATCAATATGGAAACCCAAGTACTTATAACTGGAAACTCTTTCAATATTTTTACCTTCAAAAGTTAAAATGCCAGGCAAATTTGATGATACATCTCTCATGTTTGAAAATGACATGCATTTTGTTTTATCAGCATTTAGTACCAACTTCAGCTGCTGCAAACAAGTCTGTATTTCATTAAAAGCAGACTGCAGAAAATCAAGAGCCTGTACAGCAGATGTAGCAAAACAATAAATAACAGTATCGTCATCATAAAACTGATTTAAGGCATCAGATACATTGTCACAGAGAGTATTGATATACAAACTGAACAGTAATGGGCCTAGTACAGAACCTTGGGGCGCACCTTTAGATACTGTCATGAAAGAAGATGAGAGTCCTGCCATCTGAGCACACTGTGTTCTAAGATAAATAGTTGGCAAACCAATTTACTGCTTGCTCAGACAACCCAATGACGGGGAGCATATTGAGCAGGATTCCGTGATCAACTGTGTCAAAGGCCTTTGACAAATCAATAAATAGAGCTGCACAAATCTTTTTGCAGTTTAACGTCTCAATACTATCTTTGACTACATTAATAGCAGCAGTGACAGTACTGTGTTGATTCCTGAACCCTGACTGATAATGACTCAATGTTCCTGTGAATTCTATGAATTCCTTAAGTTGATTGCAAGAACCTTCACTAAAACACAACTTGGAAATTGGCCTGTAGTTGTTTAGATTTGTAGGATCTCCCCCCCTTCAAGAGGGGAAGAACCAAGGCAGATTTCCAGACTCCAGTGCAGAATTCCAGTGGGGATTTCGTTTTTTTAATAGAGAAACATTAAAAATATATAGTAGTGGCTCAGAAATAAAATAAGCAGTTATTTTTAGAAAATAAGGGTCAAGTTTATCAGGACCTGCTGATTTACTTTTATCTAACTGCTTTAATGCTGTATGGACCTCTGACACAGATAATGGTTTAAAATAAAATTGACTGGTGACAGTACAAGAATTGTTAAGTGTAACATTAGAATTAGAAGCAGGTTGTTTTGGATTAAGGGACTCAAACAAAGATCCAGCAGAAATGAAATGCTCATTAAAACAATTAAGCATATCAGATTTATCAGTCATGTATGTCAGTATGTTAATAGATGTATTTAAACACAATGTAGGTAGAAATGTAGAGGTTTTAAAGCCTACGCTGCTTGTGTGTGAGAGGTAAAGAGAGACATCTTTGTGATCCATACAGAGCAGGGGACGGAAAATAGTGGCCTGTGGGTCAAATCTGGCCCGCCATATTATTATGATAATCTGGTGTTTAGTTCAATATACTTATAGCCTATACAATCCACACAGAGACTAATTTATAATGGCGACTCCTGGTGGATGCCAAGTTAATTGCCTGTGTTCCTTAGTAATATGCCACACGTAGAGCTTGAGTGAGATCTTTGCCGGGTCAGGTCAGTCTTTATTTCTCAAATATTTCACCAGGCACGTCGAGATCTAGCTGAGTTCAGGATGTATTTACCAATTTTATATATATGGGAAACATTCCATTTGGTTGTTTAATTGAATTTAAATTATTATTTAACATATATATGTTACAAGCTGTTTCATAAAATAACGCTGAAAAAGTTACAATTACCTATCTACAACAATATTAGAGTTAGGCTAGAAATGTTTTATGACAACTAGCTGTTCATCCCTTTGCTCCTAGATAAACATCGTAGCAACATTTTTTTTTCTGTTAATCACTACTGTGGGAAACCAACTATTTATACCCCTACTAGCCATAGGTGTTTTACATAAGAGTATATTCTATTAACTATATATTATATTAACAGTGTCGGTGTGTTCCTCTGCTTGTCGCTTGATCTCCTGGCACCGACCATGTGAATGACTTTAAAGCATAAAGACGCAGTCTGGGACTTAGAGAAGCAGAGGAAGATTTATTTCAGTATATGGTGGTTAAAATCAAGTTGTATGAATATTGAAACCATCTGAAAGAGACATGTACTAATAACTAACAACTGCTACTGGAATAAACATCTGGCACTTCCTCTACTGGATACATTGTCCATTAATTATAAATTAAATGTGCAAATCTACAAGGAACAACCTGCTAAAAATGGGTGGAATCTAACACTATCCAGCAAACTGTTCAATATGTCTACTATTTATTTATTTATTCAATCATGAAGTTAAGCACTAAATGAGTCAGCACTAGATCCAAGATCTCTGCCCCATATAGACCCAATTTAAGCTCTAATGACAAGTGAAAAACTCTTCAACAACCTACCTGAAATAAATGTAGGCTATTTATTTGTTTAAAATCACATCAAAAGAACAGGAGGGTGGATATAAAACACAGTTCGGTTAAATGACTCAAATAGACCACAATCTGTCTGTTTTTAAATTCAATCTGCCCTTTAAAAAAAAAAGCCTTTGACGAAAAATATATTGGCCCGAGTCCAAACATAATTGCCGACCCCTGATAGAAAGTATGGTAAATGGTTACCTTTTATACAGAGCCCATGTCCAAATACAGCACTAAGTATAGCAAAGGGAACATCATACCCAAAATACATTTTCTAAATCTACTCTTGCGTGTATGCATGCATGTGCGTGCGCACACTAGCGGTGTCAATATATACTGGTATTGACGATAACCGTGATGATAAAAAAATTCAATAATGACATTGTGCTGAAAATACATGTTTGATAATATTGTCTTAACAATACCTGCAACTATAGTGTGAGGTTTCACAGTGCAGGATAAAGAACACAAACAAACAAGGAAATCAGCAAACAAGTCTTTTCTTGTGCAGTGGTTTTTGTTTTGTTTTTCTATTTCTTAAAGACAAGGCTATCTCCACTGTGATGTGTTGGCGTACTGAAGAAACTAGAGAAGCCACAATTTATCGATGATTCTCTCCCTCTCCTCTTGTGCCGTGTTCAGACAGTCAGTAACAGGAGGATTCAAATTAAAACTTCTAGCGACTTTTGGAGCTAGTGCTAGCTACTACGACTGTCGCAATAACTGCAAAATTGGAATTCCGCGGTGTTGCTAACCCAACCACAGGCCGTGAAAAGCAACCGCCGATACCGCAACCGCACTGTTTACATTTTATTTTTTTCATGAGGCTAGCCCATCGAATATGACGTCTGATCTAGGGCGTGTGCGCTAAGCACAAATTTCCCCAGCCCCATATTAGCTGGTTGTAGCTTATTATAATACATCCATGGTTGTAGCCTTTGGGAGTCTATGTATTTACGACACTCAGACGTTAAACTTTACAGCACTTTACTACAGTTTAGTAAAGTGCTGTAGTGTTGCCAACTTGCGACTTCGTCGCTAGATTTAGCTACTTTTCAGACCCTCTTAGCGACTATTTCTACAAAGCGACTAGCGACAAATTTAGCGACTTATTCAGACCAATGTGAGAAATATTGAATTCTGTAATGTATTCTCATATGCTGCTTAGAGTAATCACAGTCCAGCAGCAGTGGATTCTCTCCCTCTCCTCTTGTGCCGTGTTCAGACAGTCAGTAACTTGTGCTTGTGTGTGTGGTGGGGCCGGCAGGAGGATTCAAATGAATATGCAATGCGACGCCATCAATATGCAAATGAGGGTATGATGTCATCTGACGACTTCTAGCGACTTTTGGAGCTGGTGCTAGCTACTTTATTTGGAAACGAGTTGGCAACAGTGCGCTGTACAGTCTGGGAAGCGCATCGTGCATTGCAGACACACTCGAGTGATTCCTTTGGTACATATCTTCATTTCGTCTGGGAAAGAAAATGGAATAGGTTGTCCCCCAATCTTTCGGGTTGTTAAACCGAAACTGTGCCATCACTTCTTTCTGTCTACATGCTACCTAAATCAAGGCGGTGTACTGTAGGCTACGCTTGGCGCGCCATAGGCTTTTGATCTTGCGCTATTTAATATGCTTTATTTAATATGCTTAATTGAATAATTAATTAGTCATATTTTGTCACAATTGTCTCACCACAAACAGATCCCGCTGTCAATAAATGACCCAGAATCACACTATTTCAGAAGCTCTGGGCAACGAACTTGACCATTCAAAACAAAAACAAAAAAATGGCGATAATACCGCAGAGCGCGGTATTGGGGCAACCTAAATAACCGCAAGAAAATTTTCTTCACCGCGACAGCCCTACCCACAACACGTCTCGATGCCCTCTCGTCTCAGATCCACATACATTATAGAGCCGTCTTTCTATACAAAATCTGTAGTCTGTACGAAACTTGTGCAGGAATGAGGTTTTGTGTCGCTGTTTCTGGAATATGCTCGTGATTTCAAAATGCATGCAATATTCCATATTGCCGGTGTTACGACCTGGCTCATGGGCCGTAAACCAAACAAACCAAACACTTAACTAACAGAATAACACAGAATGAGGTGTGAATGTCTGTAGGTGTATGTACTGAATATATGTGGTGCGTGCTGCATGCTAACCAAACCAAGTAACTAACCCAACTAAGAAACAAACCAAACTACATGTGTGGTGCCAGGAGAGTCAGAAACCAGTGTGCTGCAACACACACACACACGTGTATATATATATATATATATATATATATATATATATATACACACACACACGTGTATGTATGCATGTATGTATATGACATAGCCTAGACATGTATAGTATATATAAATCATGTATATCATTTCCTTGGTTTTGTCTCAGGTTTATTGTGCTGTATATCACTTCAATCGTACCTTCAAAGTTACTACTATCATGGATTGAAGCACTTCTGAATGTAGGAACAAAATACTGTTCTGCTCTTTGTCGTTGCACAACCCTGCATGTTCATACCCTGGCCGTTTGGTCTGAGCGGGTTGCTAAGCGTTATTCATAATCTCTTGAAGTAGACATGTTGTCGCTACTATATATCGCTTCCTTTGTATTTCTCACATCCTTTCCAACAATGATGTATTAGGCACGTTTTTGTGCAAGCTAGAAATGGAAATTAAAAAAAAAGGTGTTTGCGCACTAGAGAAAAACATTGTGCCTAAGTAGATTATTATATTTTGTGCAACCACAGCCGTGCACATATAATGCTGCTTGTTTGACGCAAACAAAAGAAAAAAAAAGCTAAGCAGTATTAACTAATACAACTATTACTGGTATTTATTTATGTCCAATCAATTAACTAAATGGTTCAGCATTATTAAACATCAATCATATTTTTAGGAAGGGTTAAAAACAATATTACCTTAATTGAACCGTTGACTCTACCTGCCCTACCTCAATAGTAAGTCGTCCCGCAGACTTTATGAATTAATTCACATGTAACGTGTATATGCAATTGGGAAATGTTTGGAAATGCAATTGAGAAAAAGAAAAAAGAATTGCAGCAAAACTACAGGACGTATAAAAATAAAAACAAATCCACTTTAAGGGTAGACAACACAGAAAATGCATATGTTAGAAAGTAAATAAATATTGTAAAGTAAAAATCTAAAAACATAAACACCTTTAATTGCTTCTGCAATGCCCTGGAAATCAGCAGCCACCATCTCAGGTTTTGTACCTGGCAGATTCACCATCTCTCTGAGCTCCTATAGGATGAGGAGCACCACGATGAGGTCCTGTAGCTAAAACAGCCTAGCTTACAGTACAGCACATTGTCAGTTATCTGTCCTTAGGGTGCACAGACACATGTGTCTTCTTCTACCAAATATATTCCCAAATTACATTGTTATTGTGTCCTCTGACCAGGTCTTTTACTGCAAAAACTACATCTAACCTAGTGTGGTAATCTTGTTTTTAGATGTAAAATCCAGTTGGACTTTTATTTGGACTTTAGTTTCTAATATAAATGCCTTACCTAGTGACTTAATTTAGGTAAATGTGCACTTACTTTAAGAATCACTTACTGCACTGGCAGCCAGTTTTGCTTGTTTTAAACATTAGTCAGCTCATAACTAATATGTTTGCACTTATATTTGATAGGGCATTTTTTGCAGTGCAGTTTCGTCGGACCACAAAATTGGGGGTTAAATCTCCCAACTTTGCACTACCACAGTTGTACATAGCTATGTTGTTGATGTAATGATTTTGACATGGTAGTAATCATGATGACACAATGCTGTCAATTTTTCCAACAGAATATTGTTTGCTTATAATTGCTGGTGTATGACCTGCCCAACTATTGACAAATCGACTACATGTAATTCACTTTGGATAAAAGACTGCCAAATGCTGTAAATATAAATGTCAATAAACTGGTATTATTGGGAAGAGCAAATACTAGAAGTAGAAATTAGAATTAGTAGTACCCCTAGTAGTACCCCTAGTTGTAGTACCCCTAGAATTAGTACCCCTATGCTGTGTAATGTTTTACACAACCTCAATGTGACATTCTACGTGACTACTCCGATAACAGTTGGTATACAGATTCATATTTGCTCTATTCTCTCTGCGCTAGTAATTAAACTGGCATCACTCCAGGCCAATGTAGCTTTGGAATTCAGTACGAAGCACAAATAACACACGGCTATCAATCCATAGTTTCAAAATTATGTTTGTGGAGGGGAAACAATTCGATGTCACAGGTACAGTGGATATAAAAAGTCTGCACACCCCTGTTGAAATGCCAGGTTTATGTAATGTAATATTGAATTGAATTGTTCACATTAAAGGTACGTATGTATATATATATGAGAGCTGTGCACTGCTGTACCTGGGAAAACTGTTTCGGGATGAATTGACTTTGCTTCAGGCCATGCATGGCAGATTTAGCTGTCTGTGTGCTGCCTAAGTCAGCCTCCACACACAGCAAAAATTCTGTTTGTGACATGTCAACTTAAGAGACCGGAAGCGTTCCATTTTTGCTTCCACTTAAAAGGCAGTTAGTCATTCTTGCTAACTCCGAGCTCAAATCAAAACAGTATCGCTCCGCGGCCCTCCGCAGCGGGAGCTCACACGTCGAAATGCATTGTGAAGCAAAGCGTAGTGCTACGTCACTGTTGATACGAGCGGTGTTCGCCACTTTGTTTTATGTTTCTATTCACCGAGCCAGGGCTGTGTAGAAGTATCAGATTATTGTTTCAGCACGCGCAGAGAACGGTAAGCTAGCGAAATACAAGGAGATATTTGGTGACAAAAAGTGTACTAGCTTACATTTATCTTGCAATATCTGATTATACCTTTAAGAGACCGGAAGCGTTCCATTTTTGCGTCCACTTCCACTAACCCTATGCAGTACAGATCTTGTTGTTATTATTACAGCATCTTTAGCCAGACTGGCCTTTATCCACGGATGTACCTTAATAGTGAAGGCCACCTGCAAGGGTCCCCGTCTACCCACCATCAGCACCCTGCTCACCTGGCTCCCGGCCAGGGCCTCCAGGGCCTGCTGGGTGATGTCCGTCTCCTGCAGAGACCCAGCACACAAGGAAGAACTCAAGGGTCAAGGGTCAAGGTCTTTGTTATCCTTGAGCCAGCCTTGGTAACATGGGTAAAGTCTGGGACACATCTATACTTTATTGACCGCTGTATTACTCACCCTTAAGGTATCGACGGGAGACAGCAGTATTCTGGCCACGTCCAATGCCACATTGCCCTGTCCCAGAATCACAGCTGTTTCACAGTTCAGGTGTGGGTTTAACTGAATCAAAACAGAAACAGAGAATGCACCGATATATCAGCCATACATCGGTATCGGCTTGTCGAATAAAAGTGAACGCCAGTCTCGGCCGCGTGGGAGTATTTCATCAGCGGCGGTATCGACCCAGAATTTCGGTGCTTCCCCAGTGTATCGGAGTTGATGGGAAATGCACCCACATAAACAGACCCGAGACCAGTCGAACCACTATAGTGATCTATTTAACAATGACTTGAAAGGTGTGCTTTGCCACATGTACAGCAGACCTACTGATTAGAAACGCTCTTCAATACCTCTTGGTTTCCGTTTGGAGCTGTGACACGCACGATAATTAACGATAACTCCCTGCCCATAGTGCCCTGGGAGACGGGAGAGACCAATCTGGTCTGTGGTCATGTCCCAATCCATCCCAATATCTTTCACCCACGAACATCTCATAAGAAAAAACAACAAAAAATATATATACCTCTCGGTTTATGGGCAGACCATTATACCAGCCAACAAAGTCTTTTGCTGAATAGACGCCAGAGAGATCTTCACCAGGCACGTCCAACCTTCTGTTGTCTTCTGCACCATAGCTCTGTCATAATTCACACACGCACACACACACACACGCTTATAGACATACTGTACTTTCTCAAGCAAGCACACACACACACACACACACACACACACACACTAATGCTTATAGATGAAAAATAGGCTGAAGGTAGGTAGAGCTTGTAAAGCTAAGAATTACCGGTAACCACCAAAGACTGCAGCCCCATTATCAGAATGCGTAAAACCTGCTGGTTGCTGTCAGCCTGGCTTCGCCTGACTGGCAGCTCAGTATTCGCCAAGATTAGCGTTTCCACAGCCGTCCTGCTGGAGGACCAATCAGAGTGCAGTGACAAGCGTGTTTCTAAATTGTGGTAGAGCTAGATGAGGCGATCGAAACAGTTGTACCAAACCACAGATACTATAGGCCAAACTGTGCTATAGGGAGGGCAACAGCAATTAGAAACTATATATTGAATGATATTGTATGTATCACAATGTCCAGGCAAACGAGAACTACATTTATTTTATTAATGTTTTTTTACATTTTACAGGTTACTAATATTTTTCGAATGAGTATTTGAATACTCATTCGAAAACTCATTAAAAACACTCAACTATAATTCATGTTTCATCATCTGTTAAATAGCAAAGGGGGCTGCAGGACCGTTTGCGGGTTTTCGACAGCACATAACTGTACAACAGCAAGTAATCGACGCTTTTCACTTTGAGTCATCTACTCATTTACAGCACGAAGACTCGTTACTCACCAGACCACAACTAACAGTGCGCACAGTCCACAGATGATCAAAAACGATCTTGTTACATTGGCAGGGGTCCAGACAGTAAAATATTTAGTCCAAAACATTACATTAATATTGCTGTTATTCATTTTATATTATCTGACATATACATTTATATCATCTTCCATTCCTAGCTTCAGTGAGCACACATGTAAACATGGCCATGCGCTCAAAATGGCCACTTTGAATGACCCAATCAGAGCTGTCCAATAACCCTAACCCTATTTCTTTATTTTATTAATAAGGCTAAACGACACTCCTGTTTGCCAAGTGCGCATGCATTTTCATATCGTGCAATGCTAAACTCCTACCAGGATAACCGCATGGTAGGCCTGTCGTAAATCTGCAACACCGACATCTTTTCCCACGTCTACGTTGCCATAGAAACGACAGCGGGGATGCTGAGCCGTCTGGGTGAAGGTGTTGATGACATTCTGGGGGAGAGACGACACGTCACAGTCAACTCTGGTGGAGACAAGTGTCCCAGCTCGTTTGTTAAACAATTGCATATTTAATTAATCCAAATGGTGTGAATATTATCAGGTGTTTGAATTGTAGTTTAGGGTTACCAAAAGTGACTATAAGCAAGTAGCAATAAACATAGAGTTATTACCCAAGACACAGCATACCATGGTATAATGACAAGAGACAGAGAGTCAGTCAGTCAGTTCGTCCAGTACTACCAAAAAAGCCACACAATATCAAAAATGGGCACGTTTTATACAGGGAAGAACTTTAGGGCTGGCCCGGTTCTATTGGCTAAACATTACAGACGGGGTGAGGATAAGAGGAGGGTGCAGATGGGGAGTTTCCTTTCATTAATTGTCCCCCCAGGGAATGTGTTTAGCAGTGTGGTCCTATCAAGATAAATTAGGTTACAACTTAAGATGTCATTTTTAATTATACATTCTAATGTAATGGTTATAAGTTCAGCCAGCCATACGAAACCATCAACACACTACAGTTTTTGGCCACTAATGTTTCTAATTATTGCTTCTTATCTGCTTCTAAGTATTGCTATAGCAAAAAAAGTGACATGGAACTGCATACATGGACAGTATAATATAATATAGAAATATAACTATTTTGAGGAAAGCTAACTCCATCTAACTGAAGCATATTCTCTCACTCCTCAAGGGTCACTGTGATATTGTGCAAACACTAGCTTATGTGTATTTTGAGGAAAGCTAACTCCATCCAACTTAAGCCTATTCTGTCACTCCTCAAGGGTCACAGTGATATTGTGCAAACACTATCTTATGTGAGCGACCTAGAGGCACTGGATAACCACAA
Organism: Amblyopsis rosae; assembly: GCA_025399935.1. NCBI lineage: Eukaryota > Metazoa > Chordata > Actinopteri > Percopsiformes > Amblyopsidae > Amblyopsis > Amblyopsis rosae. Next base: position 10,415 of record JAODTR010057286.1, read on the forward strand.
GATCACCCCTGAAGAAGTGTGGTTTGATTATTCAACTAATAATTATAGTTATTGCATTTTGGCAGACATGTCATACTTAAATTACCATTCCAGCTGTATGTCCTGTGCTCTTTGCATCTCATGCCTAAATGTACCATTTGCCACATACAAAAGACAGTGCTTAATTTACATGTATGGCCCAAGCATTTGTCCCAGCTACAGACTGGATGGCAGGATGTAGCTATGTGATTGTATTCCCTGATACCAGCTGTGTCCGCAGGTCTGCAGCTGAAGTCTGCTTTCACACTGGACACAACCAAATTAATATTTACCTATGGGGGTAGCCATGACTGTTTTCCCTTTTGTTCTATGCTGTATAAAGTTGCAAACTTGCCTTTGTTACCTCAGAAATGTGTTGGTGGAACTTTCACTTGTGAGACCATACGTTCTCCCTTGCTGCGCACCATTGTATTATTAAAGCCTGCTATCCAACAACGACTGGTCTACGTTTTAATCATAGAAAATTATTACTATCAGCCCTCTCTTTGTGTCTGCACAGTATGGACAGACGGAATGTCTGGATATCCCCATTGAAGCCGTTATCATTGCTTGCTGGTTAAAACGGAGAATGGAGAATGAAATGGCTTAAATGTGGGGTACGTAATTGCATAGACCCCCACCTTGACTTCTGGGTGGTCGGGAGCAACACCAAATCGCACCAGGCCAAAGGGCACGGGAAGTCTCTCATAAATATCCACCTCTATATCTTGACGGGCCTAGGAGTCAGATTAGGAGGGGAGTGGGTGTGGGAGTGGGGGACGACAGGCACAAGCAATCAAATACATTTGGATCTGAATAAAATGTTGTTCGGAAGTTGGATACTTTTCTTTTCGTTTTTATCAAGGAGAAATATAACCTACCATTTACCTACAGCAGGGCTATTCACCTCCGGTCCTGGAGGGCCGCACCCTGCATGTTTTAGATCTCTCTCTGCTCCAACACGCCAGGTCGTTAGAAGCCTGAAAACGACCCGTTCATTTGTATCAGGTGTGTTGGAGCAGGGAGAGATTTAAAACATGCAGGGTGCGGCCCTCCAGGACCGGAGTTGAATAGCCCTGGCCTACAGTATATCTTTTTTTTTTTTTTATAATGACAAACATCATTAGTTACGAGAACAGTGTAGGTTGCTTGTTTAAATTGATTGTAATTGATTACATGTAATCAGGTACATGTAATCAGTTACTTGTAACTAGATTATTAGATTAGTTATAAGAACAGTGTAGGTTGTTTGTTTAGGTTGATTGTTCTCATAACCAGGGTTGGGAAGTAACTGATTACATGTAATCAGTTACTTGTAACACTTTTTTTAAAGTAACTGTAATCCATTACAGTTACCAGTTAAAATTGTGTAATCAGATTACAGGTAATTTTTTTAGGACTACTTAAGAGGGAAGTTTGCAGAAGAAAAACTCATAAAACAATCGGCTGTTAACCTTTCGTTAACGTCATCAATAATATAAATGATGCCTTACATTATCTTATCCCCTGAGCTACAAGGTCACAAAAATATAAAGATTTGGTGCCGCCAACGCAGTAAATTGCTTTGGATGGCATTTAAAAGAAAAATGTTTAGGCATGGCATGAAGTATTCTAAAAGTAATGGAAGCACTCAGATTATGTTTCTACATTTAGGTAATGCAACAATTACGTTACTGATTATAATTTTAGTCTGGTAACTAGTAACTGTAACGGACTACATTTGCAAATGAATTCCTACCCAACCCTGCTCCTAACAGTATGTTTAATAATAAAACTCAGACAAATTCACTGAAAATTATTTCTACATTTTAGTAATACTGTACAGTAGGCTGCACATAGTTATGTTGTATCTGGTATAAAATAAAACAGGTATTTGTGTGAATTTGATTGAAGGCAAGAAGCAGCAAAATATCACACACACACCCGCACACCATCTCTCTTACTCACTCACTCTCTCTCTCTCTCTCTTACTCACACACACACACACACGATCTTAGGTCTACAATATGCACTATGTTTAAATAATTAAAGGACAAACAGTTACCTTGATGAGGTGCTGGGCTGTGTAGAAACCGGCAGGACCACCTCCGACGATACATACCTTTGTTCCTGATGAATTACATGTCACCCCACGCGTAACTGCAGATATAGCACAATAAACAAGGATGCGTGCCTATCGCACGTCATTGGAAGTGGCACACACTGGTATTGAACATTATTTATTAACACACCCATCCAAGTTCCTCAGTCCGTCATCTATGTCTTACCGCAGTACAACGGGTGGATCCTCATCCGTGCATATATTTCAGTGCTCCATAACAACCTCAGCGTCTTAGTTTTGCTAAATAGCACTTTTGGGGCGCTCATAGTTAATGTACGGCCAATCTATAACCGCGAAACAGACAAGTCAGGCGTGTTGATATCACGCTAGCCTGAAACCTGCTTCATATCTTTCGTGGGACTGGGGGAGTAGTAAATGTCAAGGTGCGATACTTCCTAATCTCTCCCCGAGTAACCAAGGGACGACGCCTTTCTGCTTCGTGTTACAACACGCAGAAATGAACGCAAGCAAAATCTAAATATTTCTTGATTATTTGTAAATATTATAAATAAACTTCATTGAGTAGCCTATGCATACTCAAACGTGTACATGTGTGCTTCATCTAAAACTCTCCGAGGAAAGCAATTAATAATAGTTCCGCTTGAGTCCGATAAAAAATGTAATTCGATAAAAAAAGATCCAGAATTTTTTTTTTATTAATTCAAACTTGAAAAAACAAACGTGGAAGTGATTCTGCACTGTAATTTGATAAAACATCAATAATCCAATTTTATTTTGAATGTACAAAATGAACATACTCTATTCCCTTCCATAACCTACATTTGGTTGATTATTTGTCCTTAAAATTAAATTAAAAATAATTGTAGCCTATAGCATCTGATTTATTTTGCAAAACATGCAAATGTTCCACTGCTTACATTGTTGACATGCAAGCCTGCACACATCAAAAGCAATCATGTGGTACGGTACCCATTCATGAGTCAGTTTCCTTCAACTTTTCTTTGTGTTGCGATGCTGTTATTTGATGAATGGAAACCTTTTCTTTGCGTTGCGATGCAAGGCTGTTATTTGTTGAAGGGAGACCTACGGCTGAGGTGCGTTCAGAATTGGCGAACATTTTCGAACATTCGTGAACATATGAAACCGTTTTCTGAGGATGTAGCCTAGTTCTCGGTGAACACAAATAGGCGCTGGAAAAAAGTATGATTATGTAATAATTTTGGGAATGTTTACGCAAATTGTGGTCAAATCATGTTCAATGCAAACGCTTTGGCCAATTCTAAATGCACCTAAAGTCTTTAAATAACATTTAAAACATTTAAAAACCCATAAAAATAAATGTTCAGTCAACAGAAGGAACCACGCTTCTGGTATATTAAGCCTGCAATTACAGAATGCTTTTAACAAAAAGGATTTCTGTACGTGTTGGCAGGTCTATTTGGCTGCCTGGCATTGGTAGAACAATATGGCTGACTGGTCTTGGTAGGCCTATTTGGCTGCCTGGCATTGGCAGAACAATTATGTGTCTGACTGGTCTTGGTAGGCCTATTTGGCTGCCTGGCATTGGTAGAACAATATGGCTGACTGATATCAGTACACAAATATTGCTGACTGGTATCAGTTGTCCTATATGGCTGACTTCTTGGCTGAGGTCTTGTCGTCACATGTCTTGTTGGACTGTATTGCTTTTTAACCTGAATGAATACAGAACAAAGATGTTATTAACGAAAACCAATCCTGCCTTTTCAACTCCTAATTAAATGAACGGGCTATATACTACCCAGCGGGCAAAGGGGGTTTTACAGACATGGACTGTTATGAAAGTGATTAGAATAAAAATGTGGTAACACAAAAATTATATCTACAGTATGGACGTTCAAGGATTACACCCTGGCTGCACAACCTGGTCAACTACCTACTACTGGATGTCCCATGTGATTTCAGGGTCACATCAACGTTTTGTAACATTCCATGTCTTATTTCTGGGGGGGAAATATGGGGGTTTGCCCGCTTGAGTATACTTAAAAAGGGGGTTATTATTTAAACTCACCCTTGTGAGTCTCCATGTTACAGCCCCAAAACCAAGTAGGCCCAGGCCTATTATCACAAAGACTGTGGTCAGACCCAACGCAATCAGTATGCGATCCAAACGCTGGACATCACAGTGTTCACTGTGATGCTTTTCTGTCAGGTAAAAAGAGGATACGTTTAATAAACTGGTTTGTAATATTCTTTCTATGGGCATTCCTAACGCATGGCTCTCAGTGAGTGTGTGTGGGTGGGTGACATATTTATGTGCACTTTGCAACATTACTGGATATTTGTTTTCAGTGTAGCCTACAACTTCATTATATTGCATATATATGCTGCAAATAAAATGAGGTAGTGATGGTGGGGCATTAATAGGCATATGGCACAGGGTATTGCTGCCACGTCAAAAATCATTTTACTGATGAAGTTTCACGTTAAAACATGATAAAATAGTTTCATGTTATTGTAACGTTGAAACCTGATCCTAATTTTCTTATATAAGCCTCATGTGGCAGCAATACGCTTCTGTAGGCCTACATTAGGTATGGATCTTTTTTATGGAATGATTATTTTACCTCTGACAATTATAATGGTGCCGTTACTTTCCAGCTTCTCTAGCTTAAATATATTTAAGTATTCCCAGATGCAGTAATACAGATTTGTATCTTTCAAACTCAGTATGGACATCTTCAGAGTGATTCCACAGCCGTGCCCTTGCTGGAGGACGCGCACGTCAACTCTGCCAACAAAATCGGCAGCTATGGTGGATTTGCGGACATCACAACCGTCCAGGCTCAGGAATGCAACCTTTCCACCTTGTTCGCCATGAAACTTCCGCTGCAGATAGAGGCCCAGGGGATCCCGTGACGATGAGGAGCACACGATCTCGACAGACATGTTGGTTTGCGTAAGCGAAACAGCCCGGGGTTGTTGGAAAACTGACAGGTGGAGACAGAGCAACTCAACTTAAACCATCTCAAAGGAACAGAACATTTTTCGTTTTGTTTTGATCAGTTTAGTTAGTTTAGTTTACTGTGGGCTACTGTATATTTTAGATCTAGCCTACAGGCAGACATATATATACACATCTGTCTATGACCTCTTTAATGGGTTAAACACCTTGCACTGTTATTCCAAAGGTAGCCTACAATGCAAACCCTGGGGATATCAAGATTTTCAGTGCACATACGTAGCCTTTAAAATAAGAGTCCTCTTCTTAACAGCAGGACATTGTATGATGCTGAAATTCTCAATTCTGTATCATGACACAGTTTCAGTATCAAACTTGGGTCCAGTCCAGTAATAGCCTAAAGACATTTAAACATTTATATCTGTTGTTCATTTTAGTGATTACGCTCATTTGTTTGTTTGATGCAAAGGGGTTCCACACAACTACGTCTCTAAGCAAGGACCTGCGTAGTCAATAAACACCAGAAACACTTTGAGACTATAATGCCACACACTATTTATTGCATGAAGGACCAAATAAGGTAAGTAAAGAGAAAAGCATGTCTCAACCATCATAAACTGAAGGAACCCTTAAAGAAATCCTCTCCTCCACACACACACTTACCAGTCAAGGCCACCACCGTTGGAATGCAGAGTAGTAAGAGACCACAGCACCGTTCCATCCTGACCAGTATATAAGGTAATCAGCTATAGACTGCCTGGCGAACTGTCACGTCAAATGTATAAACATGTCTTGAGGCAAGTGCTTTCTGTATAGAGGAAGTGCTGCTTGCCTCTTTCATCTGTGGCTGTTGTGGTTAGCTTTGTGTGTGCGGAAGCAGTCTTTTTATTATGTAAGAACTGCCCATTCTTATTAAAATAACAAAGCAAAGGTGTTTTTTCTTTTCTTTTTTTCTTGTATTAAATACATTTTGATAACATGCATGCATATAAAGTAAGATGGACACCAACAGTCCAAAAAAATAATATGCAGATGCAAAATAAGATTTATCTCACAGTGAAGATAGTTGAGATGAAGACGTGTTTTGTCCCAGTCTCACATACTCAAGAGTGATGATGTTGATACCTACTACTCTGTACATTTTTAAATATGATCTATATGATACTAACATTGATTTAACAGCAAACAACTATTTTCCTTTATAAACCTTTAATAAGTATAGTGGAGTAATGACATCACATTCGTTATTTTTATTTTACATAGACGGTCTGGCTGAGTATACATAAAGGTGTGTGTGTGGGCGGGGGGGTCATGAAGTGGCAGACACGATACTCATTTTAATGTGCTTTTGATGCAAAGCACAATAAACTTCGCCTGTCACATCAGAAGTTAATAAAAACAAGGCGTTGTTGAACTTGTGACAAACACATTCTGCAGAGGAAGTGTGGCTCTGTTATCTGATATGGTGGCTTTATTATAGCGATGAGGTAAACGTGTCTGATTAAAAGGAATCAGATTAACTGAGTGGATTACCATTGATGGGAAATGGTTATATAGGGAGCTGTTTATAGATGTTGAAGCCATGGCTGATGCCATACTGGTCATGGAAGTTCTTAAATATCATGGAACACAAAAAAGTATATTCCAGACATGGAAAAACAGGGAATTTGATAATTGTTTGGGGTCAAATCCTGTTAGCAGCACATTTACATTTTAGTTTACATTACTACAAATGTTTCTGGTATTGCATTTTGAGATGCCTCAAGGTGTGGGTCTGAGCATGGGTAGTACATATGCACAAAATATCATGGCATTCATTTTCAGTTTGTTTATTGTTGCCACCTCTCCGGGAACCATCACCTTATCGTGGTGGAGAGGTTTGTGTGTCCCTATGATCCTGAGAGCTGTGTTGTCTG
>JAODTR010057297.1:0-17350 GCA_025399935.1 Amblyopsis rosae
GATTGACGTATATGTGGCTTAAGCTGACATGGGGCTAAATGTCACCGTCCTCCCTAGGTTTTTATTTTTATTTCACCTTTATTTGACCAGGTAGACCGGTTGAGAACTTATTCTCATCCTCTCAGGTATCCTCTCAGACTTGTGATCTACACCCCTCTCTCTGTGGGGATACATGAGTAGCTAACCCCTCCAGGCACTGTCTGTCTGTCTGTCTGTTCGTGCGTGCGTGCATCCACCCCATGCTCTGCCAACACATTCACACACCGGCGGCTGCTCTATCACAGGCCTGTCACGCGAGCTCACAAGCCCAGGCTGCGAGTGTACCACACCAGAGCGCGCACGACAGCTGGCTCGCGGACGCATCGCCGTGCGCGCGTGCATCCGCTGCTATTCTCGGAAGAGTCTCTCTGAGCGCACCGTTCTGTGTTCGGATGGCGAGGGCCATGGAGAGGGAAAAGCAGTGTGCTTAGCTCACTGCTCAAGCAAATAGTTTAGCCTCCTGCTGTTAGCAGAGTTATATTTAGCCCGCGCTGCGTTGCGCTACACACTGTACAGAGACACGGGCATTAGCGGGAACCCTAGGGCCAGGAGGTGAGAACGTCGTCGCAACAGGAGCGACTCATGCGTGACATGGACACCTTTTCTCAGTGCTCCTTTAGAACTCCTCCAGCTCGCCGTCGATAGCAAGCGTTGCGGGAAGAGAGTTACTCTATTGATCCTAGAAAGAAACCGAATGATAGGCCATTCATGTACACGTATGCATGCAAATTAAGTGGAGGCGGCATGTGCCCCTGAATGACTCCGCGCAAGAACCGAGAGCTGAGCGTCGCCTCAGCGGACACTTGTTTGTGGAAATGCTCCAGGTTGCATTTCCATTATGTTTCCTGCATCGCATTATGTCAAATACACACAAATTAACTTTTATAAGTCATTTAATCGCTCAGAAGTGCACACAATGCCATGTGTGTCTTGCAACAATTGTCAGGTGACATTTAAAATACAGTAAGCCTTTTCAAATGTAATTTTCCCCTGCACACATGCAAACGGACCCACACAGACACACACGACTCTGCAGTCCTTGCTAAACCCCCCCCCCCCCCCTCCTTCTTTGTCCGTCTGTCCAGATGTGCTGGTAAACGATAAGCCTTGTGACTGCGACGTCATTGCTGACTGCAGGGTGGGCGATGCGGTTAGCCTGGAAGTCAAGCTGACCAACCGGAGCGAGAAAGCCGTGGGTCCCTTCACGCTGACCGTGGTGCCATGCCAGGACTACCAGAACGGCATCCAGAACTTTGACCTGCACGACACGGTCACCTTCATCGGCTCCAACATCTTCTACATCAGCACGGTGGGTCCACGGTTGGCGGTGTTGCAGTGGTGTTTACTCTCACTGGATGCCAAAGGCAGGAAGAGAACATGTGGGCCGTGCGGAAGTATTTCAGCTGTATCTGCCTCAGTTGTCCTACAAATTATTGTATCAGTATCGGGCCAGAATTTCACAATCTGTGCGTCGAGATCTACAGCCTTATTGATCTTCACCTGAAAGCAAAGACAGGAAGAGAGGCACCTGCTTCATTTGGTCTTAGACTGTTATGTAACATACTGTAAATCAACGCCGCAGGTCTGCAAGCGATTATTCCAGCAGGCCATCTCCAATTGTATGATTCTCAGAGAGGTCTTCATTGCTTGCTTACAAGCGCTGTAATTCCCTTGCACTCTGCACAGGAGTCTGGGGACTTTCCATTCAAAGGAAACGTTTGTGATAGCCAGTGCCAAAAGGTGCTCATCAAATCATTATCAGGCGATTGGATTACCGCAACTACTGTAATCAAACGCAGGTGCGTTTCAGATTCAACGACCTTTATCCAATCAGAAATGATTTTCTGAACACAGGCACCTTTTTGCTTTTGTCACCAACTGACAGGCACCTTTTTGCTTTTGCACCAACTGAACTCATCCACCCAGACTCTGATTGGCTGGTTGGTTCTGAGGTTCAGCACTCAAACATTTTTCATGTCAGAGCTCCAAGCTCCATGAGCAAAAGGAGGTGCAGCTTACAAAATCATGGTGATGTGGCCTGTACACCCTAACCTCTAACCCCTTGATAACTTAACAACTTGATTGACTTCACCTGATTAGTCAGTTCATGTTGTGTGGGTTAAATGACACCTTTAATATGATGGGTTTATATGTGTGTGCCATTATCTTTTTATGTTTTTTAAGACAGGAGCAGCTGCCCTTTAACCTCATTAGCTAAATGAACCTAATCAGCTAAATGAATGTACGCATCTCCCCGTCGTTCATAAAACAATCAGGAATGTTGGAATGTGCATGACGGGACGCAAGCTAAGCCCGCATGCTCTTCGCTGCTAAATGATGTCACACAAACACACATTGGTCAAGATGGAACAAAAGACATTTTTAAAACAACCTGGGAAACACCAAACGAGATTCAAAACTGGCTGGGAAAAATGATCCCCCTCTCGGCACTCTTTTGTTTGAAGGTGCGGTACAAATGACCGCCAGCACACTGGCTTCAACAGCACACGGTTATACAGTTCTGTTACATAATTCCTAAGTGGCAGTTAGTGGTAGAGAACCACTCTAAAAAACTGAATAGTGTGCATTTCTCAAGCGTTATTGCATGTATAGTATATCATATAAATCATACTTATTACATCATCTGCATATCAGCTCACAAGCTACATCATTATGCATCCTTTGGCACACACATTTACGCCTATGTGTGATTTAATTTTAATCTCAATAATTTTTCCAGCACACAGATGAATAATGTACAGTCGTAACCAAGTGGTGGGCAGTCCCAGATGGACATCTGCTACTACTAGCGGCTAAAGCCGAGCCACTTCAGCGTGGTGAATGCTTTTTTTGTGTTTTGTCGTCAGGTGAATCCCAAAGAGAGCTCTGTGTGTTCCGGAGCCCTGCTCTTCCTCTACACCGGAGACTTCTACCTTAATATCAAGTTCCAGGACGACAGCGCAGGAAGAGAGCTGCAGCTAGCCCCGTTTGGCCTGCCCGGCATCCACATCAGAGCCTTGGACACCCCCTTGGAGGCAGGGGCATAAGGGCCCGGTGGGGCGGGGGGGGGAACTAGCCCCTCTAGTCTGGCGCCGGTGGAAGCGGAGAGTGGCGTTTAGTTTTTTGCCTGTAAATATGCTAGCCTTACTGATGGAGTCACATGTGAATAGTGCATTCTTTTAAGGTTATTTATGTATGATGAAGGTTGAAGCATGTCTACCACAAAATGGTCCACAGGCCCAGATCTCAACACATTTTTTTACGCAGCAGTAGTATTTGTTGTACTGTATGCATCCTTTTTCGTCTTTTCAAAGAACAACGGAAAAACATTATTCAATAAATTATGCACTATCCCAAAGAGAAGGAAATTCACTACCTAGCTGATTTGTTTTCTGGGCATTGAAAATGGGGCAGTGTTTTAATGCTGAAATTAATACCAGGACATTATGATATGTGTTTGAGAAAATATCAAACCGTCCACTCCCTCAAATAGATACATTTTCCTCTTTGTAATGGCATATTAGAAGAACTGAAAGAACTGAGAATAACTTGTTTCATAACTTGTGTAAATAAATCTCAAATAAAATCTGATCTGTTTGTATTTCTTATTAATAATATTTACCTTTGTTCACTAAGAATATATATTTTTACGCAAGGTTCTAAGGTGAATTATTATGTAATTGTTGCATTATAGGGATCATCTTTTGATGAACTGCAGTGCTTTGGCGGGCTCCGGATGACTTATGTAGAGGAAGGTATGCAAAATAAACGACACAATTATGATTGACAATAACAATTTGTTTGATTAACTTGACTTGATAAACATGTACCAAGTGCAGGTTGAAGGCACAGTACTAGTATATCTTTCACACAGTGTTGTCCTTTAGAAATAGTGCCAAGTTCAGGCTGGTGTGGAAGAAGTAGGCGTGATTACGTCTGTTTGTGCCTTCGCCCACGTACCGTTAATTAAGGAAAAAACCACACCAAAGGGATGCATGCCTGAACAGCACAAACCAAGTGTAAACCAAATGAATAACTTAAGGCTTTTCAGTGTTTGTCACTCACTGCAGGCTTTCCCTGTGTCTTATCATAGGCGCACCAAAGCAGATAATGTAGGCATATCAGCCTGACTGCACTGTTGATGCCAACACTCAAGCGGTTCTGACCAGTGGCACATAAGTTGCAGTGCTCTGAGGGTTTCCTGTAGGAAGTGGCTCTCAAAACGGGCTGCTTATCAGCGAGAGGAGAGACCTACTGGAGGGCAATCGCCTGCTCGATCTCCAGCTCAGCGAGCTGCCTGGGATCCCATGTTGTGTCCAGCCATGATAGGCTTTGTGTGAACCATAAAACAATCAAGTGAGCCACCTAGGTCTCTTGTAAAATTCACCAGAATGGCACCATAAAATTGGTTAACTAGGAGAATATGGTAAGCAAGGTTCACGTTTATCAAGATAATACCCCCAGCTTCAAATAAATAGCTTTACTTTATTTAAATAAAATCAGTTATAAAATAGCACGTTGTTGCTCTACCACTGCAGCTGGAAGATGGAGAAAACTGCACAGAATGCAGCCTACAGACAATCCAGGGGCATTTAATAATACTGTAGCATTGTTGAGTAGGCCTAATCCATTTCGCTACAGGTATTCTTTGCAATTCCAAGCTTGCTGGTTTAGGTGACTATTTACATAAATACATACATACCTTTTCCATATGAATATGGACAATTAGTTACTTGTTACTTAGAAAGCAAACCCAAGACCCAGAAAAGAGCCTTCAGAGCTTTGAATGGCTGAAGAAAATCCAGTGTTACGCAAGTGACAGCTCACTTCCCCTTCCCATTTTTGGGCTGTAAATCATGTCAGATCAGATAAAGGTATTTCTTGCAACCTTGATACTGTGATAATGCAAGCAATCTTCTGACTGCCGTGTGCTAAGATAGACAATGTGCCTGAACTGCACTCTCAAAGACTCTAGCAAAGAAGCAAAACTAAGCTAAAAGAGGTTATGGCTGTATGTTTTCAATACACAGGCAATATGCTCCTTGGTTGTCTTGTAATGCCCCCAGAACTTCACATTGCCTCCTTAAACTCACATTAAGCCTGTGCTTAAAATGCAAGTGTTTACAAGCGTGCGTGAGTATACAGTTAATGTTTGTAAGAACAGTTATGGGGATAGCCTATAGACAAATAGGAGGATATATTTAACCCATAAAAGGTTGGGTTTATTGAATTGCCTGGTGATAATGTCTTCCTTAATTAAAATGCAAACATACCATGACCATGAAATGTATCCTTATTTCACATCTATGGATTACAGATTACATTACTAGAGCAATATCCTCCTTGTTGAAGTGCAAAAGGTAATTTTTTAAAGGAAATAACCATCAATAATGGTTAAAGAAAATCTCCATTAAACTTGATTCATCCCACCTAAAAAGCATAAGGCCACATCTTGCCATGGCATGGCATGATGCAGCAGTAAACCTGCCATTTACTGCTATAATTACTTTGCTAATTTGAAAAAGCTGTATGTGCTAGCTGCAGATTGCCCCAGAAACACAGTTATTGCAATTAATGACATAACATAACTATAAAAAGGTATCTGGCTGTTATCAAAATAGACAAGAAAAAAAAAACTAACACTGAACATGACCAGGCCTGACTCATATTAAACAAATGTATATTCTTTAAAATTATGTTTAATAACAATACCAGATTTTATTCAGACAGGTCCAATTACAGTAAATGTACAATACTGTACGCCTTTTATGTAGTAAACTAGAATGTGGCATGTATTTATTACTATTTACGGTATGTTTGCATTATTTCAGTGTTTAAGACAGAATTATTAACATTTAAACAATTGGAGCAATCACAACATCAGAAGTGGAATTTTGTATTATTTTTGTTTTGTAATGTTCATGGTATTGTAGGCAACTAGGGAATTCTGTTTTTAACAATGGTGATAGGTGGGCCTATTGTAACAGATATGATGAGAAAAACATTTTGAGAAGTGCTTGTGATATAGTAAATCAAAACTCCCCACACACTACACAAACCTCTGCTGTGAGTATAACATTTTAACAATTAGCCTGCCATTACGCAAACCTTAGAAAATAGCATACATTGTAATAGCTGTTCATCTCCCTGCCTGTGTAATCCTCCTAAATTTGTCTTACTACATGCCCTGTGTCATTACCATGGAGACTCATTTAAGTTTCCATTATTAAACTTTGTTTCTGAGCTTCTGCAGAAATTCTGTGCGCGGGCTCTGTACTAGGTGGGCTGAGATGTGAGAAAAGAGAACTATAAATAGACAGGTTCCATATCCAGATGCTGTTGATTAGAGGCACTGTTTAGACTGTGAACTGCGCATTTACAATACCAAACGCTGGAGGCAAAGTCCACGCGATGTCGTGTGCCACACAGCAATCTGTGATTTCTGGAACAATTGATGCCGTATGCTCTTGTAGACTACTGTAGGCCTACTTTTACATAATTTGTCATTTTGTGCTTACATACATAAATACTAATAATTCACATTTCATTATCAAGGTTTGCATCTCCCTTGTTATGAAACAGTTTCTCACACGTTTTTGTTTTTCACCCTCACAAATATAAATACAGTATCTATAGCCTATAGGCTATAGTATTATTTGTGTTCTTGATGTCAATACAGATTATTAACGAAACCTGTTTTAAATTCCAGACTATACTCCACGCCGCATTTTCTTTGACATGAACGACATATGAGGGTCTTGTATTTTCCTCTAGAACCGTACTATACTGTAAATCGTTAGAAAAAGCTAAAAGAGTGAACCTGTGTGAACAGTGCGTATAAGCGATTGAAATTTCAGCACCGCGGACAGCGCTTCGAGTAACCGAGACAGGCGAGTATTGTAGCCTAGTACAGTATATTGGCTTGAGTTTGGGGAGGTTGGGGGAGAAATTGACTCAGAAAGTAAACTCCTCCATACACAACAAGTAGGAGTGGTCGCTGAGGGAGAGGTCGAAGCATGTGAGCGTGTGTTACTTTGTAATTGGGAATGGGGATGGGTGACCGTTTGCAGCCAGATATGTCATGGAGACGAGCCGAGGTGAGTGTTTCCAAGAATAGACAAAGCGGGATGGGAAGCTACACACGCCAAATAACACCATGACACCTCGGGTGAATCGTGACACTTGTTAAGGAGAAGACATTTTAGAACTGGGAGCGACACACACGTCTTACGTTGTGTTTTCTGGAGATGCATCACAGCATGAATGACGAGAGAAACCAGCTTTTGATATTTAATAAGCAGCTAAAAGTGATTGGCAACCCTCAGCGATGGGTTCTTGGATGTTAGCAGTGGCGCACGAGTGCCAGTGTTGATAATTATCTTACATCATCCTCTCCTGACTGTTATGCTTTATGAAGTCTTAAAGTGTATCGGGCTACATTTAGACTACCATTCTCATGGTTGTAAATCGTTGTGATTTGGATATTGAAGAGGACACACGAAGGGGGGCGGGGGTCTTTTCTTTTTTTTTTGTTTTTTATCGAACCTGTTTGTAATTGTCTCCCGTTACGAGGACGCCGTATGTGGAGTTTAATACTTTTTTTATTAAAAATATTTTTTAAATGATCCAGGAGCAGTGAGCAATAAGTTTAATACGGTTTTATATGCTAAATAGAAACGAGTTACAGTAGAGCAAAGTAACGTTTCATGGACGTTCTGCTGCGTTACTTATTGATCCTCCCGCTTTATCGACGACTCAGCAAATTACAGTCGAGGATGCCTTCTTTTACCGACCGAGATTGGGGCATTTTGTGGATTTGCGATTATAGTAATGAGTGCTAAATTTAGCCCAAATACTTAGGACACGGTGAACAGTTTGTTTGCTAGAAGTTAAGGATTTGCGGAAAGGCTTTTAAATCCCCCTCCCCTCACATTATCCTAGTGGACTGACAAACAAACCAGAGCACAGCATCAAAAAATAAGTGCAAGTATCGGTTGGACGCGTTTTTCTTTAATTTATTATAATTATTTTCAATTATTTCATCCAGTAAATCGTGCACAACCGGCTGTCTGGAATCTGCTTGTTGATGGCACTACGCACCGGGCGGACTTGGCTTGGACAGGTCTTGCGCAGGGTCTCTCGGCTCCAAGGCTCCTGGTCCAGGCGATCGAGCAGTCTCTTGTGTCTCTCTGCGAATCAGGAGCAGGATTTAGGGGCCTGTTACCGGGACCACCGCGGTCTTCGGTGTTCCAGCGTCCACCGCACCCACCGGAACGCGCCAGTCTGTCTGTCTTCCTACAGACGCTGTCACGGCTTTCCCGAGTGCTGCACCTTCCCGGGGGATCCGAGGGGACATGAGCCCCTCACTCGCCGGTTCCTCTTGGCCATGAAGCGGCAGAACGTGCGGACCCTGTCCCTAATCATCTGCACGTTCACCTACCTGCTCGTCGGGGCCGCGGTGTTCGATGCCCTGGAATCGGATTACGAAATGAGGGAGAAAGAGCAGCTGGAAGCCGAGGAGAAACGACTCCAGGGGAAGTACAACATCAGCGAGGATGATTATCGTAAACTGGAGAGCATTATTATGGAGGCTGAGCCCCACAGAGCCGGAGTCCAGTGGAAATTTGCAGGGTCCTTTTACTTTGCGATCACAGTGATAACCACCATAGGTAAGTGCCAGTCTTTAACTCGAATTGCGTAACGCAATTACGCACGGCTTTTATCGGGAAATAAATAATTGTTATGCAAGTTAAATAGTGTCAGAGCAGTTACTGCATAAGGAAAGTGTACATAAAACGCAGATGTTAGGACGAACCGCTAACTAAACGAATATACAGTAGGCTACGTGGCGCGGGCAAGACAGACAAAGTTGTCAAACAACATGTTGCCTCACTCTCAGTGCTTTGTAGTCGTTATAGGACGCTTTCGTTTATCGTTGTCCCTGTCAGAATGCTAGGACGATGTTTTCACATAGCCTACTAAAACACAAACATATTGCCTATTTATAATAAGCATGCACGTCAATAACGCGTCACTCCTTTCTACATATATATAACAATCATGTTCTTTGTTTATTGTAACACAAGATTGATTCGACTGCGTGATTGAACGTCAGCTGCTTGTGTCGCTGTAGCGTTTCCATTATCATCTGGCACTTTGAAATTGTGTCACGTCATTCTCGAGAGGAAAGTATCCTTTATGGCCTTTTTCCAAAAAAAAAAGCATACTTTGTCATTAATTACCATTTGTTATGGTTTATCCAAAGTCAAATGTGTCTGCAAGTGCAGTTTCATTTCGAAATGGACCTCTTTACAAGCTCAGTAGGCTACAGTCATTTGGACTGTAGCGAATAGAAGCTAAGCAGTTTGGTCCTGAAAGAACAGCTCCTCTGTAGAGGACCATGCCTTCTGTGAGAGGATACAGAGCACACACAGTTGCAGCTGCATTCTTTAACGAGGAGCATACGTTGACAATCCAGTCAGTCAATGCACCTCTAGACTAAACATGTGCTGTGTGGAGTAGAGAGATGCACCTACACTCAAGTAAATGTCAAAGGACCATTTCCACCACACCATAATAAACTTACAAAATATACACAGTGTGTACGTGTGTGTGTGTGTGTGTGTGTGTGTGTGTGTGTGTGTGTGTGTGTGTGTGTGTGTGTGCTGTATGTGAGAAAGCCATATAGGGCCTCCATGTAGATAGTATCAAAGTGTGTTAGAGAGACAGAAAGTGACATGGGTAAGAGAGAGTAAGTGATTTGACACTACAGTAGGCTATGCATATAGAGTTAAAGGCGGGATATGGGTTTCTGTTTAATTCAGATGTTAGGTTTCACAGTCGAACACTAGCTAATTTGAATTTATTTCCACTAAGGTGTATTTGGGGAAGAAAAACAAATTGTACCAGGCCTGTTATGACACCAGCAGCAACACTACAGATTATTGAAAATGATTCTGCTGAAATTTAGGTCACAAGATCCCATATAATAATCACATTGTGTACAGTAGTTGGATATACTGCAACATGTGTCCTGTTAGACACAACAATATGATCTTAAGGCGCCATGGCAGCTTAGTGGATACTATGGCTCCCTTGCTTCCTGGATTTGAGGGAATACACAATTTACAGCACAGAGGCAAATCTGTATTAATACAAAGTCAAAGTAGCTATCTGTGCAGGTTTGGGGCTTGGCCACACATCAACTCAAAATATCCACAGAGCATAAAGCAAGAGCAAATCATTGAAATAATTATTTATAATAATCACAGGGAAATATTGGTATTTCTTTTCTGAGTTAGCATACTACCTGACAACATGGACACATTTGTTGGCAACATTTGCAACCAATTCATTGATGCAGGTGTGATACTGTATACAGTACTAGAATGTGATTGTGACATCCCTGGCTTGGATGTGGTTGGAATGTCATTAGACTTAATTGGCAACACCTGGCCAAACATTATAAGAGCGCTCCCAGCACACTATTCACTCTCTGACCCTCCTCGCACCACACATGCCATTTGTTGTTTGGTTTGTTTAGGTAGCATGCAACACGCACCACATATATTCAGTACATACACCTACAGATATTCACACCTCATTGTATGTAATTCTGTTAATGTTTCTGTTTAGTTTATGGCTTTTGAGCCAGGCTGTAACAGTAATCCATAATCATTATATGAGCTATGGATAGTTTTGACTGAGTTTAATGTAGAATTGTGGCAGGGCATTCTTTCAGAATACACTTTCTGGTTTCAGAAGTTACATTACTGTACGTCTTTTCAACTAAGAACATTGATACAGTATTATTATTCACCAGCGAATAGCATGTTACCAGCTCAAAGCCCCTGCAAAGAAAATTTTATATTTTCTCTGCTTCCAAGATAAGAAATTATAGTAAATGGACTATGGACTGTTTGTGGAAACTAATTAAATGTAGCATCAAGCCACTTCCCATGGGCTGTTTGAAGAGAAATCAGTAGCTCAGATATGAGTTGCTCAAGTTTCAACATTGATGAAAGAGCAAAAGAAGAGGCCATACACTTTGAAAACACTCTACTGTATCATGCTTTCTGCATTGATAACAATTGGAAAACACAAAATGGACTTAATGAACAAGTACTTGTGCCATGATATGAATGGTTGTGTGTTGGTCTATTGCTGCAATTTAGCTGCTTGAGCCCCCGTCACCATAGAAGAGTCTTCTGGCATTGACACATGCCTTGTTGCAGTTAGCAGTTAAACCTTAAAGCTAAATTACCAACCTATAACCAAGTCATAGCATGTATTAGCAATTATGTTATTATTTGCCTGGCCATATGCACACAGGGACAGAATACTATAAATGTATTTACTGTAGAATACAGGTTGTCAATAAATAGAGACATGATTACTGTAGAATACAAGTTGTAAATAAATAGAGACATGATTACTGTAGAATACATGTTGTCAATAAATAGAGACATATTTACTGTAGAATACAAGTTGTCAATATATAGATACATAATTACTGTAGAATACAAGGTATCAATATATACATGCAGCTTTACTTAGAATAGACCAACAGGCTGTCCATAGAGACATAGCCGACCTATGTACTGCAGAATACATAATGGCAATAGAGACCAGCATGTTTACAGTACAACACAGGCTATCAATATCGATGTGCAAGTTTACTATAAAACACAGGGTGTGCTTGGTTGCTCTCCCTCCCTCCTCTCCTTAGTAGGCGATCTATCCCTTGTTTACATAATTCTGCCTATAAAATCCCTTATCTTATCAGCAGTGTCATTGTTAACGTCATCATCTTCAGCTATCATTGAGGGGGGAAGGGGGGGGGGGGGTGAAATGCCCAGAGGCCTGCATGTGCAAGACAAACTGATATGCCGTTAGCACATGGCAGGCCAGCTGTTGCGAGGGGCCGGCCGCCGTCGCCATGGTGACACTGCACACTGCTCTTCCCCCTCCCCCCTCTCCACACCCCATCCCGACCCCTGCCTAGTTTAGCGGGTTCTTGTCTCTTGACTAATGGCGCACAATGTGGGGGATGCACGTCAGAGCGATGGCAGCGCGTGGCCAGCTCAAGGTGTTCTCTACACCGAGAAGGCCAGACACATTGTGTTACAGCGTGTCTGGGCTCCTGCTCTACATGTTTGTTCAGGCAGCTATTACTATTAGCAGACACGCCGTCCTGGGTCAGGACAGGGTTTAACACGGACCCCGACCCACAAGAAGTATCATGGAACACATAATGAATCAAGTATCTAAGAAATTTTTTTATAAAAGTGAAATGAAAACAGGTATATAAGGTGCTCTATAGTCTGCCGATGTGCTGTGTGTGCATGTCAAGTCAAGTTAATGTATATACTGTACAGTAGCCCTTCACATTACAGTCTCAAAGGGCTTTACAAGCCCAAATACAGTAATGCTATCAATATATATACACCTTTATTTAACCAGGTAAAGAAGACTCATTGAGATTAAAATCTCTTTTCCAAGAGCGACCTGGCCAAGAGGGCAGTTTAAACGTCCACATACAATATTTAAACACAATGTCCACCACTCAATTACAGTAACAATAAATAAAAAAACATTATTCTAACAGTCATAGTCAATTAGATGTGAAGCAATTGCAATCATTGTCCCTTTTCACATCCCCTAAAAGAAATATAAAGTATTTAAATGAAATCAATACACGAGCTCTAAGTCATTCTGTATATCATTCCAGGCCGTTGGGGTGGCATACTTAAACGCTTTCTTGCCCAACTCAGTACGCACCCGGGGAAAAGACAATTTCAACGTGTCGTGGGAGCCATATTTACTTTATAATAATACATTTTAATTTTATAAATGACACCCCTGTAACTTGCGCCTGTCCAGTGGCAATCCACCCTTCCAGGACGATTAGGATGCTAATGTGTCAATAGTGTCAAAAATGAGCAATTATACATTGAACTAGATGTATTACATTGTGCTGAAAATAAGAACTAGCACATTGTATTAATTAAATACATTCAGTAGTTTAGTAAATTATAATTGGCCCATCAAATGTGACAGATGCAGGAGGATGTGTCCTGGTCTCAGTTATGGCCATAGTTTAGTCAGCACTATTTTGTCAAAGTTATATTTTATGAACTTCATTATTTACATTTGGAGGTATGGCTCGGTCCTGGGAGCTCCCTGCCCTTTCCATGCGCATACACGGAAAGCCACAGGCAAGGAGAGCAGCAAGGGTGTGCTATGTCTGAGGTTGTGTCCTCATGACCAGGTCCACGCTCTATCCATTGGGTCTGCACTACAGCACAGGAGATATGGCTGCTGCATGTCAATAATATGTTTTCTTTGTATGTCAACTACTGTATGTCCATTAAAATATGGCGGTGGCTCATTGTTCTAACTTGGGTTTCCTCTGAAAACCTTGTTTAATTTGTAAAAATACAGGAATTGCAGAGACGTTAATCATTGTGTGTGAACATTATGGCAGCACGATGTTAATTGAAAAAAATAGCTTTTTTGTCTGCAGACACATCACACAACTTAGCTTATGTTGTGAGGGTATTAGCATACTGAAAGAGGCATGTGTTTTTCTGACAGCTGTGTGTATATACACAGGCTTTGTTTAGGAAAAAAAGGTGCACTTTTGCCCCCTCGTCGAAGCTGTCATCTTGTAGCCGGCACATGCTGCAGACCGTAATCTTGACAGGGTTTGTTTGATGGAGTCTGGGAGATGAGAAGCACGTGGTCCTGACAGTGGTTGTGCGTTGCGTGTGTGCATTCTGAGAGAGAGGAGGCTGGGGCTGTAAATTTAGGCAGAGAACACACTGTGCTTTGACAATGATTGATTAGAGAGTAGGCTATGTATTATATCTCCCACAACGAGCAGAATCTCTCTGTATTGTTCAAGTGCAAGTTCCTTTTAGCACCTGTTGAACTGAGTCAGGACAGTGGCAGTTCCTTTTTGTATACAGTATAATACATTCATCTCAACATAATCTAAATCCCGGTTGCTGTTTTTTTTAGAAATAGATATTTAACTTCTGAATTGTGATATGCTTTTATTTTATTTTATTTGTCCTAGACCTAGAGAATATACATATGTTCTTTGTTTGGGTTATACCACATATCTGGATATGATGATTATTATTATTATAGTAGTTATTATTACATATTACACGAACAAGGAAGAAGGGTTTGGATATAAGAAAAGTATTTGTTATTTATGAACATAAAATATATTTTTAAAGTTAATTATCAATATACAAAGATTAGAATTGCTGTTCAGTGTTAGTGCACACAATATTTTAGATCAATTTTTAGAATTGTTAATACAGTTATTACTGGGAATATACAATCTTTTTTTTTAATTATTCATTAACAGTGACTTTACGCTTTAAACACCCTAATATTTTGTGGATTCAGGATGGGATGCTGCAATAGTTCTGGTCTTATAAAATAAATTGTTGAAGAGTTCACACAGCCCTCAGTGCAAACAAGTAAAACTTACTGTACTCTTGTGTTTGAGTTCTGCAGGATTAATATTATTTTAGGCTATGGGGTGAACATCATTCATAAATTGACTATTGCGGAGACTTGTGAGGTTCATTGTCTCATTACAGTCCAAATGGCCTGTCTTTTTGGTCAGAAACCTATAATAATACTAATTCTGCATAAATGTACTTTTCCACTTCAATTATTTCACTCAGCAATGTAAACAAACAAATGGGTACAGCTACAATTATAGCGTGTGAGCTAGAGCATGGAGGCAACACCCTTTTGCACTGAAGGAAGAGGTGTTGTTTGTTTAATGTCAAGCGTTCTGGAGAATCTGACCCTACCTTTATGGGCCAGATTGACATCTTGCTCAAGAATTCTTACAGGTAGGCCAGGCACGTTGGGAATGGAACCCACCATCCATCCTACCACTAACCAAATACGTCAAGTAGCTACAATGACCCAACTAAACAGCGTGGGGCCATTCTTCGTATCTCACAAACCCCTGCTGTTTTATAAACGTCAGAATGCTGAATGGCAGGCAAGTCTATGGGTATGTCTGTGTGTCCTTACAGAGCTGAAGGACTTTCTCTGGACTCTCTCTAACGTTGCTGGTCCATCTGAGAAAGAAAGCTTTCTTTCTTTTTGGTTTTGTGATACATCAAAGTTCAGTACAGCATTACTTTAGAGGAAGGTCACACTTTGGTAACATTGAAATAGTGATTTCTAAATAATGTAGTGGTGAGGTATTATTTGTAGAACAAGCACACGTCTCCAGATGATTTTGAACAACTATGGTTTATCTTTCTTCCCATCCCATTCAATGCACAGTACTTTTGGTTCACAGGTTAGGCTGTAATACTGGATCATCTGTATATGGAATATGTTACAGTGTCAGTGCTCATGAACTTAAATGCCTTAACTGAGCTACTGTATAATCCTTCGTCATGGATCACATCCAAATAATGCAATATAAAACGAAATGAATTCCCAGGGGAAATGTATTTATGTTTTCAAATCAAAGCGCGTGATCCTAACCCCCAAATAGACAACCATTTGTGGAGCGCCAAGCACCCAAAAAGTCTTCAGTGTTGGGCATACCCATTGTAATGCATTCCTGGATTGTGATAACAGACTGCTTTAAGTCTGTGTTTGATATGCAACTGAAGTCTGTCTGCATTCACACGGGACTGCTTTGTCTTTGAGCAAAGATTAATGTGATATTAAACAAATTGAAGTGCACAGGTGTTAATGAACCATGCATTACCACTGGGCTGCCACAAAACACCACGGCTATGACTAGCGGAAAGCACATCCAAACCAGCCAGTGTTTTCCTCCTACATTTAAATGTAGGAGAGACAGCAGTCCAGGTGCAATGCATGACATACTGTATAATAGTGACCTCTGCTTGAAATGTTCTTCTTAAAAAAAAAACATATAACATGCCAGTTACATGACCAGTGTTGGGCAAGTTACTCAGGAGTTACTATTTACTTTTTACTCCTTGTAAAAGTAGTACTATTACTTATTACTGGGTATTATAAGTAATTAGTTACATTACTAGAAAAATGACATCCTGTGTAGCCAGCTCATTTAAGAATGTAATCCTCTTTATCGGAACAATAATGAACCTTAGGAGTCAACAATCAGTCAAAGTGAAAACATTGCAGTCTCTCAAACCAGATGATTGACAGGTTGGTTCCATTAGCCTTCCCTAAATGTATAGGACCAGAAATGTCGTTCTTGTAACGCAGTAATGCAGCATTACTTGGATTAGGAATATTAATATTATTATTGTTTTGGAAAAAGTAATTAGTTACACTAGTAGTTACTGAAAAAATTGATAATATTACACTGTACATGACGTGCAGTAAATATTCCCTCCTCCAGTGCCAGACTGAGAGCCCTGTTATCAATTATACATAGAAAGTATGCAGTTATTGCTTTGAAATATATGGACTTTGAATATTTTAGCATTTTATAAAAAGCATGATTTGGTAAACTCATAGTACATTCAATACAAGAAAATCTGGTTAACGCATTGCCATTCACAAGATGGATGGATTTATTGAGCTGAATGTTCACACAAACAAACGCAAGCTAAAAACAGCTTGTGTTCCATATATTGATAATCACTTCCATTATGGACTGCTGTATTTCATCACAAATGTCTAACACAAAATTTCCCTAGTGTGCAGCAAGTGGTCACAACAGCATGAGCCCTGACATTTAACCCACTTTATCCTGGGGAGGCTATTCCTATATTGATCCACCCAAGTTAATTTCTTCCCAACAATGGCCACCCAGCGTTGTGAGTCGGTATGGCCTCTGTCTTCTGGTTGACTTGACTGTAACGTTGCCCATGTTTCCCACACCTTTATGTGCAGTATTGTCCTCAGGTCACATGGAATGTACTGGAGCAAGCTCCTTTGTGACATGTTCTTTATGTTCTGATGTTAAAGGTGCTATAGTCGACTTTCGCGATCTGTGCGAGAATGAGGCTTCTTGTTGACTTGAGTGATTGATGAACTCTTCTATGCTGTGCCCACATTTGTTTTTGATTGGTAGGACCAGGCAAGGAAAGCCTTCTTGCATCTGATCGGATCAATGAGAGGTGGGTGAATGACATTTTTTAAAGCTTAGGCCCATGTAACTGTTGCAATTATATTGTGCATATAATTTATATACTATTTTGAGACCATATTCACATCACAATTGAGTTAATTTAAGTTGCATTTGTTATTTATCCATCCATCCATCCATCTTCATCCGCTTATCCGGAGTCGGGTCGCGGGGGCAGCAGCTTCAGCAAGGGAC
>JAODTR010057308.1:0-17350 GCA_025399935.1 Amblyopsis rosae
TGGCCATTATAGTAGTTATAGAATTCCGGTAGTTCTAGTGTTAAAACGTGAGTACATTTAAAATCTGCATCTAAATGGCCGAGCTGTACAAAAAAATCGGAATCGGTGAAAACCGGCCAGTCAGGCTTGACAAAAACCGGTATCGGAATCGGCCAGGAAAAAATGCAATCGGTGCATCCCTAATCATAACCATGAAATAGTACTTCAGATGTCAATAAAACTCAAACCAAACCTAATCTATTTGACAGAGCAGACATGTCACATGTCACTGAGGCGTTTATCTTGTTTCCTTGTTGTTGTTGTTGTTGTTGTTTTTAAGAGTAACTTCACCATAAAAAATATCTTTTAACAAAATCTGCATTTAATTGTCTAAAAATGTAATATCCGTTAAAAAGCGCAGGGCTGTTTTCCAATTGTACTTTCCGTCCATTTGTGCTTCATCAAATTAAAATGTTAATGTTAATGTTACTATCTTTGC
Source organism: Amblyopsis rosae (assembly GCA_025399935.1). Classification (NCBI taxonomy): domain Eukaryota; kingdom Metazoa; phylum Chordata; class Actinopteri; order Percopsiformes; family Amblyopsidae; genus Amblyopsis; species Amblyopsis rosae. Next base: position 479 of record JAODTR010057308.1, read on the forward strand.
CCCTCCCCTCACTCAGATTATTGAAGTTTTTGCATTTTTTAAAATTGTGCAATGGGTAAAGTCAGGGCTCAGAGCAAGTGTGAAGTTACACTATGCCTTACTTTAACATATTTCCTTTTAAACCCCCACCACCAGAAATCCCCTTCCTTAATTCCAAGTGTCTTTCTTCTATCATGTTATCATTCTGATTTGAGAATGTAGTCAGTGGTATAAATATTCATTTTAATATACATATCAGGGATTTATCAATTTTGTTAAATTATTTTGCTGGTGGCAAATATTCCTTTAAAAGTTTTTTTCAAATGTGAAGTGGGACCGATATTATGACTAGTTAGCTTGCAGCTTCTTTCAACAGAAATACTTTTTATTTTCTTCTTCAGTAGGCAACTATACATTTTATGAATGATGCATGCATAACATCTGAAAATAGCTGGGTAAGATGCTGCCAGCGGAATCACTGTTATTAATATCAATTTATTCCCAAGCTCTGGTCTTTTCTACAGTTTCTGTCTAATCAAGTTGTCACCGGCCTGAAATACTGTATAGAGATGGGGAGGGACAGTGTCGTATAGGCAACAGGCGGGGGGAAAACATATCCCAATCTTTGAGGAAAATGTATATTAAACTAGCACTGGAACGATGAGCAGCTTTACAAACACTATGCTGTGTCCAAGTGTGTGTGTCTTGACTTAACACTAGCATATTATTTAGTTTGGTGTGTGTCTGTGTGTGTACGTGTGTGTGTATCGGATGCATGAAGTAGAATTCATTGGATGGATGTGTCGGCGAATGGGCCAGCAAAGTTACCTGCGTGTGTGCTCTTTTTAAATAAATGCCATTTTTCCATCTCATCTCAAAAGCACTAATTGAGACAGCTCATTGCCTTAATTGATTGAAGAGTCATTCAATTACTTGACGTGGCAGAGAATTATACACGCACGCACGCACGCACGCACACACACACACACACACACACACACACACACACACAGCGTGACAGATGACAGAGCATGATGGGCAAACTACTTGTGGGGTAATTACCACAAGACACATTTTGTGATAAATTGTTTTTGGATTTGTACGTTTTGGATATAAAAGTTGAATTTACCACTAACTTTAAACTACTCTAGAAATGGTAAACCCTGCCTTGGGATTTTAGGCCAAGCAGGAGGTGGATAGACTTGACATAATCTCTTAGCAGGTGCAGCCTATAGCATTTAACCATCTTAATAATTCATATGGTATATGACCAGTGTTCTGCAAGTTATCTCAGGAATTATAATAAGTTACTAGTTACGTATTACTCCTTCTGGGTATTAAAAGTATTTAGTTACAGCACTAGTTACATTACTATATTACTTTGACAATCACTACCCTGCCTCGCCTCTTTGGAAAAATGACAACCTGTGTAGCCAGCTCATTGTAGAATTGCATCCTCTTTATTGGAACAATACTTAACCATAGGAGTCAACAATCAGCCAAAGTGAAAACATTGCAGCCTCTCAAACCATTATTGGACAGGTTGGTTCAATTAGCCTACCCTATATTTGCTAGGACCAGAAATCACCTTCTTGTAACGCAGTAATGCAGCATTACTTGGATTATTAATTGCAATATTATTACTGTTTAGGAAATACTAATTAGTTACTCTACTAGTTACTGAAAACAGTTATAATATTACATTAACTAGTTACTAGTAATTAGTTACTACCCAACACTGTATATGACATATATTTCGCTACATTGATGCGTAACTGCCCTCTCTCAGTATGATTTCACAGGCTATATGGGAAAATCGCTACTATTTTAGACCTGTGAATTAAGATTTAATTAAGCCATCAGAAAAGCCTCTTAGGGTTCTATATAAAAATGTTATTAGGCATAACCAACTGTCAGGTCACTTTTTAACTGGTTATGTCTCATTTACGGAAGGAACCCAGTGGTGCCATAGCAACATTATGTCAAGCCTTTCTAAGCATCACAATATAAAGCACTGATTGATCAGACATGATTTTGTGATTGATCAGTAGGTTGTCCACAGGGAGTCTCAGGTGTTGGGCCACAAAGTAGCCTGTGCACCGCACCAAGTAAACATTGCCTCATGCTATTGAATTACTGAGCACACGGTAAATCAACCTGTAACCAGCATGCTAAATCTATTCCTTTCTTTCTTTTAAATTGATGTAGATGGTAAAACCCTTTAGAGCAAGGTACCTGTATGAATATGGCAAGGGGGAAAACACCCAGTTGAAAACCCATTATAGGGTTTGCGTCACTCTTTGAGTTATGGAGTTCTTTGTGTTCTGTCTTGGACCGGCCTTTGACTATAGATTACTCCTGCCTGCCTGTGTGTGTGTTACGCCACAGCCCATGGGCCTGGAACTGACACACTATAGCAATCATTAACCTTGAGACCCTCGTGCAAGACGTTACAGGTCAAGTGATGTCACCGTCTTTGATAATCAGCGATGCATGTGTGGCTGTGAGCACGCTTTGTGCACACATTCAGGAGAATACAGCCTAATATACATGCTGGAGCATTGCATTTGAGGATTGATTCTCATTTAGTTAATTTAGTAACATTTAAAATAGTTCAAAGGATTAGGATTGATATAAATGCATCTAAAATAATAGAATTTGAAAGTTGAGCTTGAAGTTTGGAGCGTGCATGTGTGTCATTATTGGTACCATGGGTCTGCAATATTTTTATGGAATTACTTGAGATATTGCCAACTAACCTTGCTCTGAGAAAGAGTGCAAGGAGAGAGTGGTGCTGGCAAATAGCAGTATTAAGCTTTCTCTTTCACAGGCACACACACACACAATCATCATCTAGCAGGAATCTTCAGGAACATGCATATCCATGGAGCTCCTACCAGACAGAACCAATCACACTTGCTGAGACAATGAGATCCCTGATGAGCAGCATCAATAGTAATCATAGAATCTGGCATGACGGCGATGGATTTATTTGCCTTTTGGCCCTCATTACAGTGCAGACTGATGGCTTAGCTAAATGCATACAAGGAAAGATGGTGTGACCTAGTGATATGCAGCCTTGGGCATATTACTCCCCTAAAAAATGTAATCTATTGGGATGGTAAAGTGTCTGTTAAAAGTAATAAAGTTCTTGATTTGAAGACTTCAAATATTATACGTGATTTCTTGTGAAATAAGCAAAAAGGTTTCAAGCAATCCGGGGATCAATTATGTTTTTTTGAAAACGTCTGTTTGGAAGGTTGCACAAAATACGAGTTGTTTGGCAAAGTGAGGAGAATGTCCCAGCATTCATTAATTTTGGATAGCAATATGCGTGCATACTGCTAATTAGTGTCTTCTGGTGGCAAACTCTCAGGCGGCTATCGTTTTTTAACAGCTTTTACCTTGCTGCATCTACTTTGCAGCTCATTCTCCAAACAATTTTTCAAACATGTCCCCATTCCCCTAACATGCGGATGAACATTAGCTACTTTATTTTTGATACATTTCACGATTCACAGCTTTCACACTTGTTTTCTCCACTACGGTACACGGATGGTGTTTCCTCACCCTAAAGTTTGATAAATTATCATTTTACAGGCAAGATATTTCACCTTCCAAAGCTCTCCTACAGCAAAAGTATTAGTAGCTATGGCACCCTAACCACTATTCCAGTAAATGGCTGTTCACGTACTGTAGGTTACACCTCCCACACCCCATGCTGTACACATACAGTATGTACATTGAATGGGTGTGGACTAGGTTTCTCAGTCAGTCTGTGCCGATTCAGTGTTTCAGGCTGGTATACTTACAGTAAGTACCATGAATGGGCTTAAGGATGCTAATGCTGCCAGGTGGTCGACCCCGGGATCTTTCAGCTAAGATTAGGTCACCCTACTCAGTTGTATTGACATCTCACATTTTCAACATTTACACTTTCATGACATTATTGTTTCTTTCCCCTTTTTTCTCTTTTCTTAGTAGGCTGGTTAAATACATGGACATTGTACATCACCACTTACTGAAAGAACACAATATTGCAATACCGCGGTGTTGCTAACCCAACTGCGAGTGATGGCACCCACCCGCCATTATCGCAATGTTAACTTTTTTCATGAGCCTAGCCCATAGCTCAAAAGTTGAATATATTTTATCTTGGAGTTGGGCAGCCGTGTTCTCGATTTGTGCACATAAGCAGCAAAGTTCTCGGGACTGTGCCCACCCGCCATTCCGCTTCCCAACCCGCCCGCCTCGCCTTTCCCGCCCGCCTCAGCCGCCTAGCCCGCCTAGCCCGCCCGCTTCTCATTGAAAATGAATTACAACACTAGTGGGTCCCGCTTCCCGTGTGCAAAGCCCTTAAAGGTGCTTGCACACTGCCCAAACAACGTTCTAACGTTGGCAGTAGTTGGTTGCAGTTTTTAAAATGTTCAGAAAACCAACTGCCAAAATTGCCCTGACTGTAACTGACAGGACAACTCAGGCCTTGAAAAATGGGAGTAACCTATCTCAATTGCAAACAAGACGCTGCTTATGGCGAGTTGGGTGTTCTCTTATCACAATTCGGCTTCATTCACATTCCTACGTTCAGAAACTACAGCGAGGTGAAGTGAGTAATGGACAGACAGCCTCCTAGACTCCAATGAAACCATGTGCGCTCACATTGTACACAGCGAGTTGTCAGGAGAACACACTCATATTGCGGTTTGTTGGAAAACTGTGCAGATGTTCCACAACTCCAACTAACACAAACTAACACACTGATTGCACACAGGTGGCATTGGTTGGAGTCTATCGCCGTTTTTCGGGGCAGTGTGCAAGCAGCTTAAAGCTTAATGGAAAGTAGTGTTACTAAATGTTACTAAATTTAGGTCATCCAAAAAATATGTTACTGATTATATTGTTTATTTGGTATGTGGTGGGGCTGTCCCATTCATAGCAGTACCGACACAACATTAAGTGCTGTAATAGTATGTGTCTTCTGTTAAGATAATTTCTTACTGTACATACTGTATTTACTGATAAACACACACACATACACATGCTCACAATAACAACAACAAATAGGTATTCACACATGCAGGGTTTAGTGGAGATCAGAGACTTCATTAATGACAAACATGCTGTAATTATTAGTACTGGACATATTTTTAGAATCTAATTAAACACTGGTCTTGGTGAGAAAGCCCAGCATGTCTCACACACACACACAAGCGCACATGTGTGTTTACATGCCTGTGTGTGTTCGTGTGCGTGTGTGTGTGAGTATATGTATGTGTATGCTTGATCTTTTATGTGTGTGTTTTCACAACAATTCATTCAGGTGTGTGGTCGTTTCTTGGATCAAAATGAGGCCAAAGCGGTACAATACCGTCCTGATCATGGGCGCACATACTGTACATTATGGGCATGTATACGGCACTTTAATGAACTGGAACCTTTTCTCAAGCAACATATTTAAGGGGCTCTAATAAAAACACAATTGAAGATTTTTTTATTGAAAAAATGAAAGTAAACTACCCTGTTCAACAATGTAAGTACAAAAAGCAATGATGATGATGCCTATGCTGTTTCCCTGGACCTCACGCAAATTCGCTTTGTAAAGTAGTTGTTCATTTTACGAGTAATATCTGCAAAGCAGAAATCAATGTCATGTTCCGAAACGATGGCGTAAAACATACTATACACAATCTACACCATAATAAATTAGTAATATTTGTCAAATGTTACCTTCTGTTCTGTGTTTCTGAAAGTACTGAAAAAGCACATGGTTTTACCAAGCAGTTTTAGCATTGACTGAAAACAAATGTTTTAAGGTGGAGTCCGGGATGCTGGATAAATGTGTTGCTATTTGAACTGAATAGAAAAACAAGGCTCTTGTCAATGCCTTTGAGTGCTCCTTCAGAAGCTCCGCCACCCACATTGGACATGCATTGTTTAGGCTGGCACAGTGTTTCTATTTACTACTCAGTACCGAGGTTTAGACTAATCACTGCGACTTAGACAAACTAGTTTACTGTCCGGGCCCCTACTCTGCTGTTTCACATAACATTAAACCTTACTGTCCTGCTCTCCACTTTCATCTGCCTAGCGTTTACCTTGACAACACCCACCAGAATGTTGTCAAGAGCTGCACAGAATTTGACTCATTATTCTATGTGCTAAGACTGCTACTGTAGTTCCTCTTCCAATGTTGCACCTCATTGAACTGTCACTAAAATGTACATTTCTGAGCTAAAAAGCTATTGTTATGTTTATCTCAATGGCAACACTTTGTGGGGGAGCAAGTCATTTCAGAATATCAAAAGTGCAATCTGGCTGTGGCTTTACAACCTGCTTTGGTAATTTTGGATAGATTTACAGTATAATACCCAAAGTATAGGTGTCTATGTGCCTGGATGTCCAGATATAAGGAGGCAACACTATGACTATTGGCTGATGCCCTTCCCATTTGTCTCAAGGTAAAGAGATGAAGGGCAAAGGACATATGGTATATTTGAGACAAAAACGTGTTACAGAAATGAAGGAGGGAGTGAAGGAAACAGTTTATTAGGTAGCTTGTTATAATCTGTCTTGCTGTTGTTTCCAAGGGAACAGCTAGGTTGTGTGTGGAGGTTACCGTAACCCCCGAATTCTCAGGCAATTCTTTTGGCTATTGGTTGGAATTGGCTGGGATATAATGGGATAACATCTAATCTCCTCAATTAAACCCAGCAGGAGTCTCTTCCCGGGTTTGTGTGTGTGTGTGTGTGTGTGTGCGTGTGTGCGTGTGTGCGTGTGTGTAGCCGGGCGGCATGCAGCTGACCCCCAGAACAATGTTGGTCCATTCACTGCAAGAACTGGGACAGTGCACTGCACCATATCAGTGCAGTGCATATCACAGACAAAAATATCTTTCTGTTTGAACAGCCTCTCTCCTCTTCAAACGACTGCCTCCACATTCCATTACAGCCATTTACGGATATATTCCTCACGCTTGTGACATGGACATTCATTATGTATAATTATCTATACCCAACATGCTGTATACATACCTCTTGTGAGCTCATCCGCTTTCTCCCATCTTACCTCAGGGCACTGATGCCCCCCCCCTCCCCCCTACACACACACACACCACACGCACCCCTTTCTTCTTCTTCTTCTCCCTTCTCCTACTCCCTTCTCCTCATCCAGCCGTCCCCACCCTCCTGCTCACACTATGGGCTGTGAACAGTGGCCATTAGTCGGACAGGTGGCCTTAGTAGAGGCTCTGTGGGAGATAAAGCGTGGATTTCCATGTGTGTTTCAGATATGCCTAGGCTATGGAGCACACAGCTATAAAGAAATTAATTATGCAACCTACAGTAACACATTGTTGTATTGCGCATATTGAGCCTGCAGGCGATTTTCACTGCCAAGTTTAATGCCGATGTTAGAGCGCCCTGTCACACCCACACACACACACACACGTGCACGTTTGATATCGATGGAAATGCGTAGACTGCAGTATCATAACGTGTTTGCACTAGCGCCGTTCATTTAGAAAGATATCAGTTCCTGCTGTGGCAACAATGTAAATCTGACCTGTTTTGTGTTGGAATGTGAGTGAAATGAGGACTGCTTTCAAGGCCAATGCTTGGATGCACAGCGCCAGCTGATACAACACAGGAACGCGAATCAAGCAACGAGAGCATGTACTGTAACCTGTTCAGGCGCTTTTTAATATTTTTATTTATTTTTTTATGGGATGATTGAAGGTTGCTCTGGGTGACATCTGACACATAGAACATTTATATTGGGTACACGCACACACACACACACACACACGTCATTATTCCAAGTCATTTTCTGATAAACCACAGTGAGAGGGAAGACAAACAGCAATAACCCCGTTATTGGTTGGTATTACAATGATTGGAAAGTCAAATATTCAGTGTCAGTTGTCATTTGGTGTTGCCTAGAGCAAACAGAAATGTGAACACGTACACACACACACACACACACACACACACACGTGCGCACACACACAAAGAGAGAGTAAGCCAAGAATCACACGCATTCGGCAGCGAGCAATCACCCCAGGAATGAGGTAATCAATCATTAGGTCTAATCTGATGGTTTTGCTCCATACATCCCATGTAGCTATCTGGGGCCCCTTGATTACAACACATCCAAACAGTTCTGCAATGTTCTCAGTAGAGATAGCACCACACACACACACACACACACCTGCACACACACTCACAAAGCATGCATGGCATTAGCAGTCACGAGCGCGTGTCTTCATAAAGGGCAGCATCTTACAGGAAGGACAAAGACAATTGTTATTACCTGATATGTATGCAACATTGCGTTCCCTGTTCATTTCAACAGCGGCACTTTAGGAAAAACGCTCCTATTCAGCGGTAGTCAGTCAGTGAACGAGGCAACTTATGAAGTGCATTATCAACTGTGAAACGCGCGTGCAACGTCTGTTTCTGCGCCCTGTCTGAAAGGCCTATTAGATGTCCTGCTTTTCAGTCATTTTTAAATGTCACAAATCAGACTGTTGCCAGAGGTCTTGTATCATCTGGGTGTCTGACATTTTCTCCCCACATCAGACTGGTTAAATGCCTACAAGCGAATTACATTCACCAACAGCAACTTGACAGACAGTTGTTTGTCGAATATGACCGCACATACAGTAACTGCACCCAGGCAAGCCGTTCTCAGCATAAAGTGTTCCACGAAGTAACATTAAGTTAATATTCACTTTTCTTTTGCACAATGTGTTTGTACTGTCACTATGCAATTGCAAAAAAACATTCAAAGTGGTACAGTTCCTTTCAAAATATTGGGATTTTCCATTAGAAGGTTGGTTCAGTGTAATTGCTGCTTAAAACATACAGTAGGATTTGTCATCATGGAGACCCGTCTGGCAGAAGAGATCTGCTTGCATAAGAGTCTAAGAGTATTTGTGTGTGTATATACAAATAATCTCTTTGAAATACACCACCTTGCCTGTATACAAGAGATTTTCATGAGCAGAAATACGTCATTTTGAATTAGCCTTGGTGCACTAATGTGGGCACATGAACATTTCTATTGTGTGGGAACAAAGCCCTTATATTATCATATCAAGGCTAGACAACTTAACAAAAACAAATGCTTGAAATTGGACGGTTGCCTAAATAAGAGATCTGAGCATCCAGGCATGAAGAATGACTGACAAGCAAATAAAAAAAACTAAAAAAAACACTGGCAGCATTAGAAGGAGATGGTTGAAGGATAGTAAGTAATAATTGGCAAACTGAAATCTCTCAGAAGCCCCCCCCCCAGCAACAAAAAAAGAGACAACCAAACAAAATAAAATGTCCCTATTTTCCGCACAGGGTGTTTGTCTGTCTGTCTGTCTGTGGGAGCAATCATTAGTGGTGTTAAAAAGTCAGAGGTTCTGCCTTGGCTGGGAAAAGTTAATCTCTTCTTCCACCAGTGAATATAGTTTATTTATGCTTCCCAGCACAAAGTCTGTCTCTGTAAAGACCTGTGGAAGGAAGCATTACTGCAATACTGTGTCTAATTGGAGAACTCAGTAATAGCAACAGCAGACCTCACAAGCTGTCACTTGCCTGTTTCAAACTTCGCTTGCTGTGACATCTCTCGTTTCGAAATCGCAACGTGTCAAAAAGGATCGGTGCCAGTCCAGCATCAATGGTAATGATTCTGGAAACTCTCTTTAAATGACATATAATGACATCTTCATGGCGTGCAAAACTAGTGAGGAGTGTTCTCCTACTGTTACCATGCGAATGTGTGGTAAATTGAGTATGGAGTATTCTCACTGGTGGCTGCACCTTAATTGGTGACCAGTCATTTAAAATACACATTTAGCAGACTTCATGAAGGCAATTGTTTTACCCTTCAATGACTGCCATGGCTGAAGTGTTCATACTGTATGGGAATGTTTATTCTGGTTTTAAAGTCCCTGCACAACCCCAAGAGTTTTGAATTTGAACTTCTACTGTATATATCAAGTTGATTGACATTTCCCTGACTCTCCTAAATCAGAGTATTGCGCCTGTTAGTGTGGGACGACGGCACGTGATTGGTTCTTTAGACATACGCTGTTTTATGACCTCAGTTTAGTTCTGCCCAGCTTCAACCAAAGACGGGGTCTAATGAGCCAACCCTAATTAACACCTGTGTGGCTGCTTTAAATGTGTTTCAGTTAGATTGTTGGCTTAAAGGCAGGGTCAGTCATACTCGAGAACGCTTGCTAACTTCAAGCTCAAATCAAAACGATATCCCTCTGCGGCATCGGCGCGCATTGTGAAGCAAAGCTTTGTGCTACAGCTAATATTCCAACACTTACACAGCCCTGTCTCCGTAAATAGTACTATAAACAAAGTGGCAAACACCGCTCAAAAACCGTTCGGTGTGCGATGAGACCTCACAGAGGACTGCGGAGCTACTGTATACTGTTTTGGTTTGAGCTGAAATTTAGCAAACGTTCTCGAGAATGGCTGACCCTGCCTTTAAGTCTCTAATCCAAGTAAGAAGTGTACAAAATTAGCAGTTTAATGGAAGTGAATTAATAGCAACATGTCTCTGCTGTGTACAGTAGACCTGAGGCTCATTGACAAGGTGAAGGTTACACATTTGGCGTCCTGTCTTGTTTGGTAGCACAGTGCAAATCGCTGTCCTGTCCTGTGTGTGTGTGTGTGTGTGGGTGTGTGGTGTGGCTGTTGGGATAGCAGGTGGGCAAGCAGAGTGCATGTGCGAGTGCGCGTGTGCGTGTGCGTGTGCGTGTGTGTGTGTGTGTGTGTGTGTGTTGGGCTGTGAAACAGCTGTCTGAGACAATGACTCTGACGAAGATGGATGAGATGCCTGCACAAGAAGCTGTCCACTAGCCAGAGATACACACCGCCCTAGAGCAGAAACAACCCCTCCCCGCTACCTCCACACGCAGACGACCGAGCTCCCCGACACACACAGTCACACGCGGTGTGTGTGCTCGCGTCGCATTCGTTGACGGTTCGGGGGAAAGTTAGCCGACCTACAGTTAGCAGCGGAGAGGACATTGGCAATACAGCATTAAAAAAAAAATCACAAATGCCTGAAAACGTGTTTCTCCATGGATTTTTGTGAGGTTTGGCTGTTTGTCACCTGCCTGTTTCATCCGGTCAACACCACACTATTGCACTAGAGTCAAATAGCACTAAACTGTTTGGCCTACATGCGCACGCACACACACACTGTACATTTAAAACAATGCTAATGGTATTAGCACTTATTTGTTTTTTTAGAGACTGACGAAGAGTGAAAGAATGAGGGCTTGTGGGTGTAGATTTATATATTTGTACTGTCGCCATCCTTATTGGCTGCAGGGGTTAGTTGTTCTGCTGTTTGCTTGGACAGGATGCAGGAGTGCTGCATGACAGGTAGACTAATAAGAGGAGACAGAGATAGTCTAAGAGCGTGAGAATTGGGCCAGGAATACACACGCACACACGCACACGCACATACACACACGCATATATACACACACGCACACACGCACACACACAGCAAACCTACAAGAGAGGCGAGCTGTCCTTGTCAGTGCCAGTCAGCAGTCAGTTAGTCACAGAGGCGCAGACAGCCAGCTTGTATAGAACATGTTTAGATACACACCGGGGGAAATAAAGGGAATGGCTATAGGGAGGAGACCAGGGAGACTGTCTGATGTCTGCCATGCACTACATGAGAGAGAGAGAGAGAGAGAGAGAGAGAGAGCGAGCGCCCACAAACCCACTTTGAAAGGATTGGTGACCAGTAGGATAGGACTTGTGTTTTCTTAACTTCTTTCTGAGTGAAGTTAAACATCACTACTCAATTGGATTCTTTCCACTCCAGTATTGTTTAGAAGAGTAAGATTATAGCCACATTAATGGCATTGTGTAGATATTAGTTTTTTTCCATATTTTATGTGTCTTTGTGAAACACACAGAGAAGACATTAGACTACTCTGAGACATTTTCTCATTGGTAATGTGGCTTTTCAAGGTTGATAAGTCCCCCCCCCCCCCCCCCCCCACAAGCTATCTGACATTTTCAATCACAGCCACTGAGAATTTACTGTACTTGCTTTGTACTTATTTGTCTCTTTATATTGTATGGACTGCATTTATATAGCACTTTTCCAACCTTCCGGCCACTCAAAGCGCTGTAGATGTATAGCCTCACATTCACCCATTCACACGCACAATAATGCACCGATGGGGATTAGGATCAGATAGGATCAGCCCTTAGCTCCTCGACATTTATTAAATCAACATTATCACAGAAAAGTTAGCTAAATTCATGTTTAAACCTAAAAGTATTCAATACTTATTCAGAATTTCCTTTGCTATTGTATCTCTCCCCAATCCCCCTGCTCCTCCCCACACACAAACAAACACAAACCACAAAAAAAAAAAAATCTGTATTAGGCTAAAATAAATTAATTCGACAGCTACCGCACAGCAGGGACCCCCCTCCCTCACACACACACACACACGGGCACACACACCCCCTCCGGCCCTCCTCTACCTCCCTTCACTTCAGCACTAATGTAGCAACACTTTAGTTTAACACCAGTGCAATCACCTTGCGCCACAGGAAACCAATCCCACTTAAAACAGACAAATTTGTCCAAGATGACTTAGTTTAATCTCCATGTGAGCATATGTGTGATGAGTGAAGGCCAGGTATCAGCCTGTGCACATACATTAAGTATAAATATATTGGACCATGGACAGTATGGTGTGTGTGTATGTGTGCGTGCGTGTGCACGTGTGTGTGTGAACCCATAAACTGACCCCCCCCCCCCCCCCCTTACAACTTTTCCATTTGTTTTTAATATTCTGGTCGTCCTTTGACCACTGGCGACATTAGACTCTTGCAAAGCAGGATGGTTTCATCCAGTGACACACACTCAGACACGCACACATTTAGTGACGTTCCGTTGCAGAAAGGCCATGAATAAACAGGATTGTGGAGACTGGATGAGGTGCAGAGAGGGAGAGCGAGAGGGATTCTCAGTGTATTCGTGACACAATCTCCATGTCTTGACTTAGAGGATTAGTTTGCTCTTGGATGCTGCCTGTTTTAAACACACACACACACACAAACACACAAACGTTCATAGATGTGGAACACGATCACATACAACCGCACAATTGTACCACAGTGTGCTATTTTTCTGTGTTTTTGTTTGTGTGTGTGTGTGTGTGTGTGTGTGGGTGTGAAAGAGAGTGAGAGGTGCATTTCTATAAAACTCTGAAATATGAGTGTAATTTAAATTTCTCTTTAGGTGTGAAAGGGAGTGGGAAGGCATGGCATTTTATGTTAAATGACAAATAAAGGAGGCGTGTGATTTATTTAGTATCGACACATACATCAGTTCTGCTCTATTTCACAGTTACACCTGTGAGCTAAATAGGATACATAATTCAAACAGAGATATTCATCTTCCCTGAAAACACCATATAGAGATTCCTTATTTGGCTGCAGTATCAGTTGACGCACTGTACTGGCACTAGAAAAATATACATTAACAGTGGAGCAAAACAGCCTGGATTAGTCAGGAATATGTATGTGTGTATGCGTGTGTGTGTGCGTGCATTGGTGTTATTGCGTGCTTGGACATGTCAAGTCAATTTATTTATGTAGAATGACAAGTACAAATACTTTAGACATGCTTTAGACATACTAATGTACATTGTCTGTGTCAACAAATCCTGCAAATTCTAAATGAAATATAAAAAGACTCTCTCCTATATCGTGTGCATGTGTGAGACTGTGTCAGGAGAGGACTACGCCATTGTCTTTCTGGTGGTTCATTTTGCTGTTCTCCGGATCAATAGCTCCCAAATCTCCAGGGCTTCTGGGCAATGCAAGTGAAGTTATAAATTCTGAAGACACCGCTGACTAAACCCCCTGACCCTGAACACCTCCTCTAAAGAAATGAGCGCCATCCAGAATCCATATGTTTAGTTTCAAAACACTTAGGTTTCACCGAAATGACCTACAGCAGAAAGTGACTGGAAAGTTATATTTTGGCTTTTCAGTAAGGCAGAGACATTTTCTAACTTTTACAGGTTGAGTGCACTGTATATTAGAAATACAGTATTTAGCGATAGAATCATGAATTTAGAAGTAAAATCCTAAAACTCATCTCTTTCTCTGGGAGAACTGAGGCTACCAGAAACCTTTAACAAAAGGTCTGTTATGCATGTATTAAATTATGCAATCCTGAGAGCAGTTTAATAGTATCAGGAATCGCCGCTGTCTTCACCTGCCATTACTGCAATGCGAATATGTCCCTGAAGATTCTGCAGAAGTCCGCTGTCATCTGGTAATTGGCATAGTTATTTTATTTTATGTTATTTTACTTTATTTTAGAGGTTGATTACTATCTGAAAGTGCAGCCCTTTAGTTACAGTATCTGGCTGCTTTTATTCTTGATTTAAGAATTTCAAAATGACAATAACTTGGCGATATGTGTGTGTGTGTGTACATAAGGTTGTTTTCTGCATGTGTACTGTACATACTGCACACAGTCGTACCTACAGTAAGCATATTATGTGTAAGTGCAGGCTAGTGTGCTAGATAAGAGGAGCAGCAGGAAGCCTATAAAAGCTTAATGCGGAGCTTCATATTTAAAAGGCAAGTCCATTAGGGCTGTGTATCTCCATCGGTCCGCACACAGCATCCTGCTCCTGCCTGAAGTCCTTCTCACAGCCAGAGACCTCCCAACTGCTGCAGCCTCTGGTACTGCAGTGGAATGGTGTGTCTGGAACTAACGTGTGCATGCTAGCGCATTTTTAGAGCTGGCTAGTATGCTAACCTTCATGGTCTTGGGTCCTGTGGAATCTAATTTTGTATCTGGTTCAAGCAGGATTACCACGGTTAAGGTGTGTTAGCTGATAATGATAATGCTGAAATATTAGGATCACCTCAAGACCTAGGATAAAGTGAATTGTGGTGTTGTGTGGTGATGTACAACAGTATATGAACTATGGACAATAGAAAACATTTTAACAATGTCTACAATGGTGGACTGAAAGATTTGGCCTACTATACACTGTGTTTGTAGAAAATTAAACCTGGTTCTTGGCGCATCTAGTTGGATCCACTTGTTGCAATGCACCGTTTCGATCCTTGGCTCAGATCTGTGCCCTTTCGAGAATAGCTTTCACTCGTCTGGCCTGTATGGTTTGTGGTGCATTTGGGCTTGTGCGCTCGCTTTCCAGTGGCTGCTTTGCTGTAAAAGAAGGCAATGAGCAGGAGGAGGAAGAAAACACTCCTTGGGGAACAAGGTATAACAAAATAATATCCAGAAAGACGATTGAAAAAGATCACAAGCAGGTTGATTTAGTTGGCAAAAAATTTAACTGAAAAGAGTGTCAGTCAAGTTAAGCCAATTAAACTGTGGTGATATTATTGTTCATGTTTAGCTACTGTTTCCTGATTTAGTGGGCCAATACAGTATTTCTATTTTTTCACCATCCCATAATGTCAAGTTTTGATGTGGAGAAATATGACTCATTCATTTGGAGAGCATCCAATCAGGTCTTTACTTCTTTGACCTCTGTTTTTATCTCCAAAAGCCTTCCATTACATTATGAGCACAATCATATTTGTATAAGATATTGTATCTCTTCTGTTTATGCTTTTATACATCACAAGGGCTATATTGATGTAATTTTTACAGATTACATTTCAATTTAAATTATTAAACCGATATTGATGTATTGTGATGTGAGATATTATTGATTTTAGTGATATTCATTTCCTACTTCATACTGTGGAAAAATCTAAGCAACACAATGTCTACACATAACTTGTAATAAATGTACATGTTTATTTTAGAAAAATAATTAAATAATTAAAACCAAATGTCCTAAATAAAATGCATAATGATATTCTAAATTACTTAAAAACAAACAAAATAATAATTACAGATATGATATGATGACTTCATAAGAATAAAATAAAATAAAACCAATTATATATTTCTATATCAAGAGTAGTGTTAGTTCATCTACAAAGTTGCCAAGTTGGTAACACTGAGATGCACCTGTTTACTTCCTGGTTACGTTCTAATGCGCATGCCCAGTCTTATATTTTGTGTGATGCTGGTAAACTATTCTGCACAGCCACTGTACAATGGATGTGTTATAAGAACGGTACAAAGTTTGGACAAATCACCTGCAATGCGCGCAATTAAGTGAATGGGAGTTAGTATGGTGACATAATCTGGAGCCGTACATAAATAGCCTCACTATTCGGCATACCTACAACTATAAGAAAGATAATGTGTACATATTTAACATCAATTCCTATAAGATGCGACGGCGCAATGTAAACACCAGACCCGATTAGGTGACATCCCATGTAAACAGGTAACCTGAAATTGTCAATCGGAAAGATTCCATTCGAAAAGGCTGAATGAAGTGTCCATGTAAACCCAGCTATTGCTCAACTCTCTCTTCACCCTTTCTCTCACTTGCAGAAAAATACCCAGCCGCATGTTATTCTCATCTCCCCTGGTCCTGCATCACATTCTCCCAATTATTCAGAGTCAATGTGGTTCGGGCGAAAACAAAGTCTAATTTTAGGCATGTCACAAGCTAATTTGTGACACGTGGCTTGGTCTTTGAAAGCCAGATCACACACCCAAGAGTGTCATGAAGAAATCAAGCTGGGAGGAAATAGCTTCCCTGTTTGATCATGCTAGCAGCCTTTGTCCCTTCTTTCATTGTAACAATGCTCTAACTCAGGGGTGGGCAATTATTTTAACTTGGCGGCCACAATGAAAATGTCAGAGAACTTTGCGAGCCACGTTACTTTGTTAACAAATATGCTACATTTAAAAAAAATACAACACAATAGCTAACTTTGTTAACTTGCATAT
>JAODTR010057319.1:0-17349 GCA_025399935.1 Amblyopsis rosae
ACATTATGCTGCATTTTGTTCTATTTAAAATATTGTTTGCTTATAATTGCTGGTATACGACCTGTCCAACTACTGACGAATGTACTAAATGTAAGTCGCTTTGGATAAAAGCGTCTGCCAAATGCCGTAAACGTATATGATCTGTATGTTTTACACTATTTTTGCGTGATTACAAAAATATGTATTACACCATACATGATTTCATTTTGAAGGGTGTATGTTGTAAAAATGTAATTAAAGCAAATTCACCATAGATCATTAGATCAACTAGGCAACAATAATTGGCAAAATTAACTAAATTACATTTTAACTTAAAATCTCTAGAAGAATGATTACTTTAAAATACATTAAAGTTCCTTGTCAGTTTCATTTTATCTCACTTTACATACTATATTACAGCGTCAATGCGGTCCATTAATTTATAGGTTTGTAGAGTTTAGGTTGTTGCACATCTGCCAATCATGTCCTGCCCATCCCCCATAATATGGATCGATTTAGCTTTATTTTACAGGTGTAGCATTGCAGCCTCAAACTGAACTTCCTACATGAATGTATAATTCCAGTTAATGAAATACATTTCTCCTTACAAAATGCGTTCATGCAGAAATCTAGTAGAAAGCCAAATTAAACTTGATTCTTGAAACATGCTGGAACAAGGCATAGGGGTAGATAATCTAACTAGATCAGGGCAGATTATGGTTGACGAGCTAGTCTTGCATTTCAAAGGAGATGTGGAGAATCCTTCAAGGAAACTCATGCACTCAAAATGAATACGGCTAGGGAATGGAATTTCATGACATGAAATTAAAAAAGCGTTTGACAAAAGGAAAATTACCAAGTAAATGTAAAAACATTCAAATGGAATTACATTTAATATTAAATATTGTTTCTATCCTTGCTTGTAAGAGCCACTGTGATGGACTAATTTAGTTTACATTTTTAACATCCAGCCCTCCATATAAACTCCATATACTGTAACACCTATAAAATCTGTTTGTACGATGCCTAAAAGTGACATTTTCTCAATTTACTCCATGCCATTTCTATCTTCATATTAATTAAAATGTCATAAATGTGATGAACTCCTCTTTGACAGACCGTCCAGCAGTACAGATGTGCTGCTATTGACTTTCCAACATGAATGACATTTAACCTGCAAGCGTGGGAAAGTTCAACCTCATCCATTCCCGTACGCAAACTGAAATGCAAGGGTGACAATAATGAGACCCTTGCTGCATGCATGCTTTAACTAAGCAGTGCTCCACTGCTGTATAAATGCATTGGGTAGGGTAATCATCTATCTATGGCCCTGAAATAGGAACCAAATGCTGGGAATAGTTTAGCCAGTGTAACCCACACTGTATTTGTCCCTGACCATCAATAAATATCACTCTTGCTTGTTTCTTACATTATAATTGTTTGAACATTTAAGACATCTTTATGTTTTACAATGTTTTTTCTGGTGATTCTTAAAAAGTATTGATTTAAATATGAGGGGTAGATCTAAAAAAATTATCTAATCTAATTTACAATAAGCATCTAATTTAAAACTATCGTTGAAAATAAAATGTTAACTTCAAACTAAATTACAACTGTCTCAATACCAGAATGATTACTTAAAAATTTACATTTACGTTCCGTGTCACTGTCATTATCTTTTATTTCAGCATCATGTTATTCCATTCAGTTTTACAGTTTGATTTTATATTGTTGCACATCTGTCAATCGTGTCCAGCCCATCCCCCATAATGTATAGATTTAGCTTGATTGTATGTACTTGTGTATCGTAGCAGCTATGGCAAAGCCCATTTTAACACTTATTCACTAGAGTTGACTATCCGGAATTAATATAACAGATATCAGCATTGTCATTATAACTAGTTGTAATTATATCGTGACTAGTCAGAATATTGATTCACTATATCTATAACTTAATTTTGATTCGAAACAGCAGTTAAAGATATCTGTAATTCAGTGATGTCGTCAGCAATGATGTAATTGTTTCATCAAAAGCTAAGGTATGGCAAGTCGACATGACGTCAACAAAGGGTATCTGTTTTTATTAGTATTTCAGGGGGAGACATATTACGGGGGACTTCTGGGGGTGCTCCCATAGGAAAGTTTTAGCGTCAAACGCTTAATTTCCTGCATTCTGGTGAATAGACAGCCTGGCTCCACCCGACTATACTCTGAGCTCAATTTATTTAGCTGAGATTACAGTCTGGAAACCCTCTGGAAGTCACGTTAGTGTACGCACAGCCACAGTGCTGGCGGCCCAACCAGCGTGGGTTAGTGAGATGTCAAGAGTGTTGATGAGGCGATCAAATCAATTGTAGCAACGCCGATTAGTTTAACACTGTCCAAAAGATTCAAAATGTACCAGAGGTCTACGCCAAGTAGGAGGAAACGACTGCGAACACTTCCCAATGGAGCGTGGCCAGACCTATAAGTGAATATGGCCTGGTTACACCAGGCTAGAATAGTTATGCGCCTTCATCGAGTAATAGGGCGGTATGATAGCCAGATAAATTACATAAGGACTAGTCACAGTTCAATGGAGCTGTGGCAGGCTTTATAAAACGATTTTCAAATATGATGCTTCACACATTTAACATGGAAATTGCCCCACTAAACAATATAGACATGTCCCAGTTCTAAAAGGATCCAAAAGAATTTATAACTGAAGTACTGTTATTCTAAAATTCGGTTAAGTTAAGGCTATGAAGCCACCTCCGGCTGAAACAACAAGAGACATACACAAGCCATTTATAATGAGACTAAAAGTTAGACTACCTCCTCCAAAGCCTACTCGTTAATGACCTAAAGTTTAAGTTGGTGCAATAACCTTGTTCTATCAACCAATCAGACATTCTGATGAGAATAAAGGCAGCCTTGATCCGAGGGTAGTGTGTTTTGCCAGTAACACCCAATTAGCGCCTAAATCACGCTTTCAAAGTAAGTTTAGATCTTTTCTTTCCTGCATTCTTCCCAAAAAAACATGACAGGTTCACACTCTCCAGTCAGTGCCATCTGACCAGAGACACGGGTCTCTATCTGGAGGTGGCCCCCGGGCCCTGCACAGCGGCTGCCCACTGCTCCCTTGAGGGATGGGTTAAATGCAGAGAACAAATTTCACTGTGTATGTGACAATAAAATCACCTTTACCTGCCAGATGCGTTTTCTACGCATATGCCATTAGCTACATAGGCTAAGGCCTACATAATTTTTGTAAAGCAAAAATCATATTTCATAAATCATAATTCTATGGTGATATAAGTGAAATTCTATTTATTTATTTTAAAGCTGATCCCAAGGTAGGGCCTATGCGTTGCATCCTCATACTCGCCCAGTACAAACCCCTTCAACCATGAATGTAGATCCAGTTTATAAGATAGACAATGTGTTCTTACAAATACTGCATTTATGCAGAAATCTGGTAAAAAGCCAAATTTAACTTCATCCTTAAAACGTGTTGGAACAAGGCATAGGGGTAGAGAATCTAGCTAGATCAAGATAGACGTGCAATAAACAACCTTAATGGAAACTCGCTCTAAATGAATACGGTAGCGATCCGTGTTTGTACGAGGCCTAAAAGTGACATGCTCAAAGTGTCCCCAACTTGACTTCTTATATTGCTTTGCTTCTATCACAGTGCACAATTTTATAGAAGTTGAGCATTACACAAAACACTCATTATCCCCTTTGGACATTATACCCACGCTTGTACAAAGAGGTAATTGAAGTAGTGGCTCCTGACCTGTATACAGTATAATAAATAGCTCCCTTTATCTGGCTGTCTCTCCAGTTATTTAAAATCGTCCCCTTAATAAAAAATAAAAACTAGCCTTGAAACTTCCGTTTAAAGTAATTACAGACCTATTTCTAAAAAGCTATTTACTTTTATTTCCAAGGATTTGGAAATGGTATCAAAACAATTATTAATAAAGACAATTCTATATTTGAGAAATTCCAGGGTATCGGCAGCACAACAGCACAGAAACAGTTCTTTCAAAAGTAACTTAAATGCAGATCGTAGTGAATGCTCTGTCTTGTTACTACTGAATCCATGTGCCATTTTTGACACCATTGAACATGCTAACCCTGCTAGATAGACTAAGGGCCCAGGCATACTTTCTGCGTCTGAGAAATGCGTAGGTCCACAGACCGTATATAGTCACAGATACAGCTTGCGCACCTCCAAAAGGTTTTGTCCGCGCGGACATGTTCCTGTTGACGCCACATGTGCGACAGCCTGAAGCCCACTACAGAAGGCAATAGATGCGCTAAGCTCACAAATGAGTGTTCTAGGCGTATACAAAAATCTTTATTTACAGCGAATATCTTAATTACACCAATATTGTTCTCCGTAAGCAATGTGTGCACATAAAAAGCGTAGTTATATATCGCTAATTCCAAAAGCACGGTTTTTCTATACAAAAATACCCGGCGCGTCCAAACGACATATGCTTGGAATAGCCGAACTCTTGTCCCGCGTTGCGCGAGGTCACACGTTTGGTAGTATGCCAGGGGTGGGCAATCCTGGTCCTGGAGGGGCCGTGCCCTGCATGTTTTAGGTGTCTCCCTACTCCAACACACCTGATTCAAATGAATTGGAAGCCTGCAAACGAACCCATTCATTTGAATCACACAATAAACAAAGACTTAAACTTGGAGAAACGTGGAAAAAATGTTAGTGCTTGTTAGTATTAGTGAGGATTCAGAAATACAAGCATACATGCTTTTATATCTTCTTTTCTGGACTACTGTAATTCTTTGGTGCATGAGTCACCAAATGATTGCTAGATTGCAAGTGGTCCAAAGGCAGCAAAGCTTGTGATGCGAAAAAAATTAACCTATCAGTGGTCCAGAGAACTGATTTTAAAATTTCACTTTTAAAACACTTAATCTGGCACCAAGCTACATTTTAGACATGATCATCTTTTGGGTGATCCATAGGGTAGACTTTCACTCTAAGATCCCCTACACGGTGGAATAATCTCCTGAATATATTAGACTAGCAGACTCTGTGACCTGTTTTAAGTCTTTTTTAAAGACTCATCTTTTTAAGTCTGCTTTTACAAAAGTATAGCTTTTAGTTGTGCGTTTTATTTAAGGATACATTTTTTCAGGTTTGCCTTTTGAGTGTATATCTTTTTTGTGTGTATTTTATGGTTTTTGGTATTACATTTTAGATTTGTTATTTAATAATGTATTGATGTACAGTATTTCTGCTTGTTTTTACTATTGTTAGCATTAATGTTATCCTACTGTTACTGTTATAGTTGCAGTGATTTGGGCTGAAATGCACTATATAAAATAAAGTTAAAGAGCTATTTTTAGAAAAACTACATGCAAAAATCTTAATTTATTTACTTGTTTACATTTTATTAACATTCACCCTTCATACTTGAAACTCTATATAACACCTTTAATCTGTGTTCATATGAGGCATGAAAGTGACATGTTATCAATTTTCTCCATGCCATCTTTAAGGTAAATGTATTAATTTAAATGAATACATTTGAAAACCACCAACTGTTGTTTATTAATGTCTGTCTGTCCAGCTGTCTAAGACAGAGGTCTTCAACAGGGGGACCTCCAAATTATTTGATTCAAACAATTTAAATGTCAGAAAATACACATAAATACACATAAACACAACCTGTACTATAAATATATAAATCTGTCAATTATTATTTTAATGACAATATAGACTGCCCTAGACATTATTGTTGGCCCGGCAACAAATATATGATTCCATAGGGGGTTCTTGTGTCGTGTTTCTATCAGCCATGGCCCGAAAAACGTTAAAGACTGCTCTGGGAGAAACTTGCTTTTCTACCCCGATGATTTAAATTGATCCCTGACATAGTGTATTGATATTTCTATGATTTCTGATCTCTTACATTTTGTACATAATTTGACTGATTGTGCCTGTCAAAGAGTAACTGCACCCTAAAATGTGTTTTGAGCTGTAAAATAAGTAATAGGACTTAACTGTAGTGAGACATCAATGCTGGTGTTAATATTGTCAAAAGCTTTTTGAAAAAATCTGCATTTTACGGTTTGAAAATTGTCATATCTGTTCACATCGGACCTGGCTGGTGTCTGCTTGTGCTTTATCAAATTCAAATGTTGATGTTAATGTTAATAGGGCTTCCTGACTACGTTTTCGCCTTTCTGTCAAAATTATGCAATGGGTGGAGCTAGGCTCCGGGCTGGGGTGCAGTAAGACATTATAACATTTAGTCTGACTTGGACTACAGTAGACCTATGTTGCCTTCCCTGCATGTGTAAAATGCTGTATTAAAATCCCAGAATTTTTTTTATTTATACTAATGACATTTGCTCTGTGTATGCTTGTTTTGTTATTGTAGAACATATAATTTTATCAGGCATACAACCATTTTATTTTTATCCTTTATTATTCTTAAGCCTTTCTTTGCACCTTCATTAAACATAATTAAACACGTAGGCTGCTAGCTATTTAAAAATCCTCTTGTTGTGGTACTCTGGGGAGAGAGATAGAGGAAGTCTAGAGGTGACTTAAAGTTACTGTTGTGATCTTACACACCGGTCAGTGTCACGGATGCTGGACATGAGGCTATTGTTGGTGCGTCTGTCTTAGCCCGGTGCAGACGTGACTCCATGCATGTGCACAAGCATTTTATCAGATTCCTCTCTACTGTCGACCGTTGACCTTATTCTGACTTCAAGCCAAATACATCACATTTGTTGCCAGCACAGTAAAGGAAGTGGTATTGGCTAGGATTACAGTATTTTAAGTATGGGATACAGTGCGGTTTTTAACCATGTGCATTCTGGATGTGTTGTGTTTGGTGTCAGCAGTTTTCACTTAACAGACCAGGCTAATAGTCATAGCAAACTAAAATACATATAGGCAGTAATGTTGATTGTATGGCTGTTTGCCATCAGATAATTTCAAAATGACATATTTTCTACGCCCAAAATTAATATATTATAACCGTACCATGATGATATTCTCATGTAAAAAAACACAACTTTAAATCACATCTTTCTCATTAGGCAGCAGCCTAATAACTTGGTTTCATACTATCATTCCCTTACACTTTTTTAATTATACCTTAACAGGTATGTGGTAGGCTACTTTAAAGTGTTAAGCTATGGGCTATTCTATATTTTGTTAAGCAATATGCTTTACGTTCATCCCAGTTAACTGTATCCAAGTGCATATTATGATTGCATACATTTTATTAGATAACATTTGTCAAACCATGTCAGCATTGTGATTTATTTCAGATTTTTTTTATATAATAGGTATATTAGAAGAATCATTATAAATGGCTGAATGCAGGCAATTCACATTTGTTATAACTTGCTTAGTTCATTGCCTCCGTTTTCAGTTTGAGGCAAAATAATGACTAAAGGACTCCACAGACCTGTCCTCATTCACACCTGATGCTTCACAAGAAGGGAAGCCAATTCTGCCATCGGGCCTGAATCTCTATAGAATAAAAGTGACTGAAATACAACTCAATGTCACAACTTTAACCTTCATAGAAGATTGCACTTACTTGGTCAACCTTCAACGTTGAAATGTGGTGGACGTTTATTTAGAAAGTTTTAACAAGATAAAATATTAAATCGATCAGGCTAATTATTAATTAATAATACATTGAAATACAGATTTAAACTAAAAATATAATGAATGAAAAGGCGGTTCAACTTAGTTCACGACCTTAAATCACCTTTGGATAACCGTCTGAATGCTTGCGATGTTTAGTTGCGTAGCCTTTTGGCACCAATGTCTTCTGATCTCGCTATGGGATCCATGCGGGCTCTTTCGAGTGTGTGCGTTTAGTCACGTACACACATACGGTGTCTGGTTTGCACGGAACAGGGAAAACAACAACATGTGCTAGTATTCCTATGCGTTCCACATGGACTAGCATACTGTATGTTTATGTTGGCTAACGTGACACCATAAGTGAATGTACAGTAGACCTACATGGCTAAAACATAAGCTGTCATGTGATCCAAATCACACGACGTATCAAATGTCCATCCGTAGATTAGGCCAGAGCAATCTGCAACCAGGAAGCGCCTCTTGTGAAGACTCCCAGAGGTCAGTGACATGGAGTTTAGACAAACTTTTTCTTATAAACATTTCTTATTGAAACAATCCTGATAGTTTTTATAAGGATATGTTTGTTTAAAAAAAATGCGTGGTGCAAATATATTTTATATTTCACACTATTTGCCTAATTGGGACATTGGGCAGGCAGGCAGGCAAAATGACTGGATGGACTGTGCAATGACAACATTTCATTTTCTGATGCATTGCTTAATATATTTAAGGTGAAGGGCAAATGACTAATTAATAACTAGGGTGACTGCATTTCTGTTAAAAAGGGTTTTCTTGTTTTGTGGTTATATGTGAGTGTGAAAGTAGTAGCCTATTTAAAGTCAGGTAATGTTAAAGTGTAGAAAATTCAAATATTATTAACAGTTTAATAAAATCCCCCATCTAATTCTGTTTGTTGTTGATGAATTCAATGGAATGTAGTTCAGCTCACAGTGGCTAATGATATAAATAAGACAGGGAGATCATGATAAACACAGTGAGAGAGGAAGGCACATAATCATGGAAGGAAACTGTATCAATCGAGGCAGGACATGTTTTGTTTACCCACCCTTTATCCCCCCCCCCCACGTGTCCTCCTTCCAGGCAAACCAATTTGCCTGGTTAAAAAAAACACACAAGGTGGGGCGAGCCAAAGAACTGACTTGAGAAGATTATACTTTTTATTTTTTTATTCACGTTTCAGGGTGCCACGTTAGAAAATGCAAATTGTCCATATTTGTAATGAGTGCGACACCCAACAGATGTCTACATTTTCTCTTTCATTAGGACACATCCTGGAGCTTTCTGTGTCGTACTGGGTATGGATGTCGTGTCGGCTTCATATTTCAGAATATGCCCCACATTAGACTATTCACCTTATACTTGTGAAATGCATAACTAAGGTAGCTATGATGATTTTCTGATGTCATTATGGGTGATGGGTGTGTGGCCTATTTAGCCACTGACAAGTGTGTTGGCCTGTGTTATAATTATTAGTATTATTACTGACTGCATCCCCAGAGACAGTGGCAAATAAAATAATAAAACTTGCAGTGCACTGATAACAGCATTTATTAATTTTTAAATGCATGTTCACATTTATATTAAAGAGACTGATTATACCAAGGCAAAGCTCATTCAAGTGCTATATATATATATATATATATATTTATTTATATATGCCTGTATATTCTAGCACTAGACTAAATATGTTGTTGACATAAACTGTCTCAGCCATATGCAGCTGAAGAGTTTGTGAGGACATAAAGTTAGCCAGTGAAGCCAAGCTCTTTGTAAGTGGCCTCAATGTCACCAATAACAACACCCATCACTTTTCTGAGGGCGTTCTGTCCGGCAGCGTCCAGCCCCGCCTTCTCTGCCATCACCTTGCAAATGACCTCGGTGATCAGCTGAGGAGGGAGAGAGACAGATTTACTTTGTTGTTAATTAGAATGTGTTGGTGTTCACATCTACTCATGAGCATTTTACACATAATGTACATAATTCTAAACAAACAGCTCATTTTAGCATATAAACGCTCATCATTTAACAAAGAATGTCATAAATACAAGTAATGCCCACACTGAAGTCCTGCGTGCCCTGGCCGAAGGTAAGCGAAACAAGCGCTCACCGTGAAGTTATGGATGGCAATCTTGTGCTGTTTGGCGTGGGTGGTGGACAGCGGTTTCAGGATGGCGCCGTGGTTGCCCTTGGCCTTCAGCAGCTCGGCAAGCTTCTTCAGGACGGTGGCTCCGTGGGCAGCGACAGCTGCGTTTCCTGCCAGTTCACCCTGGGGGATGTCTTTGAACTTGGGGAAGAGCTTCTGGGTCTCTGGATACTCTGTGAACAAGCTACGGATAAGACAGAAGTTATTAGTTAAGAGAAAGAGTCTCTGGGCACTCTGTGAACAAGCTATGTTCATGGATAAGACAAGTTAATATTTAAAGGTACAGTGCTTGACTGCTTAATACATTCTTCACCCTTAATGCTTCTACAGCATTAAGGGCATGCAGGGTAGGGAAAAGTGAGCACCTTAGTGGCTCACTCTTCGTAGGGGCTGGAGCCACTGAAACCCACCCACAGCAGGAGGATGTCCATGCACTTTTCAGAGCAAGACAACACGGTTTCTGTGACTCATGCAACTCTACACTCAAATTGAGGGGTGTACCTTGCACAAACGGCTCTATTCAGAGCAGATCTGCACCAGGTTTTTTTTTTTTTCTTCTTTTTATCTACTGACCGTGTCAACACCAGTCCCCCGTTTGCAGTGTAGTCAGCCTCAATGGGACCCCAGCACTTCAGAACCATATCAAAGTCAGCCATGATCTGAGGATAAGCGCGGTCAGTGCTCATTGCAGAAACATTACAGAAAATAATCATTTAAATCGTGAAGGAATAGTTCTATATAATAATTGAGTGACCTCTGTGGAGATATTTGTGTAAATGTTTTTTTTTCTTTTATGTTCTTTATTTATTTTTTATGAACCCTAAGTCTATAATAAAGTTGAACTGAAATAAAATGGCTTTAAGGAACAGCCGCATGTTTTCGGAGGAAGAATTATTTAATTATTATTCCTGTGTTCACGGTCATCCATGAACACTTAAATGCAGAATTGACAGACAATGCATTCTACATTTTCAATTATATTTTAAATCATTCTGAAATTATCTATTCACAATTAATGTTTTTCTTTACAAGTTATCTCCTCCCTGTTTAACATTTGATGTATGTCAAATACTTGATGAGGTATCTTTAAGACACAACACTTAAATCCTAAAAAAAAAAATGTAAATAAAAAATAGTAATCAGCACCTACCAGCAAAAGTTGGGAAATATCCTGTATGTGTGACAATACCAAAATCTTCTCTAACTGTACTTGACTTGTCCTTATAACTGACCCATTCAACCCTCCCATTTCCAAACGCCCACCCCCATCCCAAAATGGCAATGGTCCCATGCCATCCATTTGATCTGATAACAGAACAATGCAACAATGCACAGATATATGATCCTGTTTCGAGAGTATGTCATGGCTGTATCTTACAGAATTCATGAGACTATTCTGCAAATACCTTGACTGGCTATAACAACTATAGCAAATTAGTAACACCTGGTATGCAAATGTAAATGAATATAGAGAAAGGGACAAGACAATCATAATGTTGTTTTGGCAAGAAGTTTTGTTTTCCTTTTTGTTTTTAAATTCTGGTATTTTAGGGAGTAATAAAATGGCACATCTGGTTAAATAAAACCAAAATAAAAATAAAATGTTTTTGGCTGAAAACATAATGAACATAATAACATAAACGAGTGCAATGCTTTTGTTTGTATGCTAATATATCGCAAAACGTAAAACATAAAAGTCGTTTTCGAGGAAACGCGTCATTCAGGGAAAAACCATGTTAAGTGAATTGAAGGTGCCAAACGTTCAGTCCATGTGACCGTGGCAGGAACCATAGCCTATTGTAACACTGTATATTAAGCAGTAGGACCCTCCCCTTTAGTCAGCCAGAGTTTCTTTACATTGGATATAGTTTCAACAGACCAACAGCGAATGGCAGTGATTTCGTCCAATGAGATATTAAAGATGGAGCACGTGGTTTTACAATACCGGGAAGTGTAGGAAGGAAAGCGTGAAGAAAGTTATATTAATGTTATCACACTTTCATACGTGTTAGGTTAATTAAATGCAAGATTCCATACGGATATTCGAGGTGGTCGACTGTAATGATTCAAACATTGAAAGGAGTCAGAAAGTTGGCAACATCACCGTCAATGAAACAAGCAGGTATGGATTTTAATTTGCCAGTGTGTCTGTTAATTTAGTCTACATGCCTAATGGGCCGATGTGGGTACGAAAAAGCACCAAAATAAAATGATGATACAGGCAGTACTAATGAAAATTGAGGTCCTACGTCAGAAAGTGGACTATTGTCCCCGTTAAAAAATACTGACGTGTCGAATCAGTGCATCGCTAAAACGTGATTGTCAGGCACGGTACATTTCTACATAGTTTGCATCTCAACCTGATTTCTAAAAGGGTTTATGTATGTATGCAATCTTCAGTTCCCTATTTCGTTTGGCACCTGCCCCTTTTGCCATAGTGCCCTTTGCGACACTGACGTAGTACTAGAAACCTTCAACTGCTACAAGCTCTGCCGGGGAGGCTTAGAGGCTGTGATTTGGACTCAAAGTCTCATTCTCTAGTACTAGTTTTAATAGGTTATGGCCAAAATGTGTAGTAGACTAATATTGTTTAAGTCAGTGTAGCCTACAGTAGATAATCC
This sequence comes from Amblyopsis rosae, assembly GCA_025399935.1. Classification (NCBI taxonomy): domain Eukaryota; kingdom Metazoa; phylum Chordata; class Actinopteri; order Percopsiformes; family Amblyopsidae; genus Amblyopsis; species Amblyopsis rosae. The sequence continues at coordinate 12,395 of JAODTR010057319.1, forward strand.
CAAAACACATATGTTTTTGAATATGCAGAACGTTTTGAGCATGATCATGAGCTAATGAAGTCCAGGGGTTAATATACATAACAATGAATATATTTATGTACCTTCCCCAAGGAAAAGAGAACAGAAGGGTAGGCTAAATCATGCCTGTGTGTGTTGAGGCCTATGCCCAAAGCAATACATAATGTTTGATAACCCTACTGCATTATATTCCATGTATTTGAATAGTGCCAGGGTTTTCCTTTCAATAAATAGATATTTCTACAATGATGCAGAAAAGGCACATATGTTTCCATAATAATTCACCAGAATGCAGAAAATTAAGTGTTTGGTTCTCAAAATGTTCTGGGGGAGCACTCCCAAACGCCTTACTTTATATGTCTTGTCCCCAATGTTCAAATCAAACCTACGCCCATGGTCTATACTGTAGTTTGGACGGTTACACTGCAGTTCCTCATCTGACATTTCTTGATCCCTGTGCCCCTTTTTTTAAATGTGAGCACCTGACCCTCTAAAGGCCTCTGCATGGCCCTGGTGTGTGTTAATCCGTTACGGCAGGGTTCCCTGGTCCTGGAGGGCTGCTGCCCTGCATGTTTTAGATGTCTCCTTGCTCCACACACCTGATTCACATGGATGGGTTGTTAAAGCAAGCTATTCATTTGAGTCAGGTGTGTTGGAGCAGGGAGACGTCTAAAACATGCAGTGGCCCTCCAGGACTGGGACCGCTGCATTACGGTACTATAACCATGGTCTTCCAGTCCAATCCATAACATTAGTAATCGCATATACGTCCCTAAACTGCAAAGAGGTCAGTCACGAGATATAGCAAGAGGGTTTTTGCTGCCTCTTTGTTGCCGTGTGTGTGTACATGCGCACGTGCATGTGTGTGTACGTGCGCGGTCAGCATGTGTCAGGTGATGTGGGATCTGGAGTGACAAAAGCCAGAACCCGAGTCGGTCCCCTGGGTTAGATAAGTGATTCACAGACATTTCCCTCTCTAAAGTTCTAGTCAAACGGCAACAAAACAAATCGACAAAAAACTCCACGAAAGTCTTTTGAGTTTGTTCTCAGTCCGTATCCAGAAATGCCCCTCGAGGTGTAACCATAGAACTATATATAAGAACCAGTATGTGGGTCAACCTTTTGTATGCAGTGTTTTTTCTGTCCCTTGGAATATCAATACAGAATAATATCAAATAACATTTAAAATGTAGGTCTAGATAATAATTACTCTCAATGAGATGACGTTTTTCTTATTGTATATTTACACAAAATAAAGTGTTTGAAAATATTTATTTAAAAAACATTATTTTCCAATAAGATAAGATGTCTAATCTTACTGCTTCTCTCATAAATAAATAAAATACTATATTGTTTGTTTTTTCTTTCTCAAAGTAAAAATATCCTCAATATTTAGTGAATATATCATGTTTTGTCTTAAATCATTCATCTTTTTTTTTCTTTTTTTTTTTACTACAACAGCAACAACAACATTCCGCCATGTTAGGATTAGGTCATGTTACTTTATGAAGTAAACTAAACCAACTATGACTTTCTGTAGGCTACGTGACATCACATTTTGGAGGGGCGATGAACATGGAAACGTTAAGTGTCCTGCTTGTGTCATATAATGTACATTCTACCCTGTTTTTGCTCAATAACGAGCTAAATCAGTTTCAAACTATGTATCGAGTTAGCATAATGTTACTGTATCACAGAGCTGTGGCTCCATTATCCCCACCCTGTTAGCAGAGACAAAGGCCTTTTTTGTTAGGGTTCACCCGATTCCACCCTCTTAGGACTTTCGAAGCAAAACGGATGCTAAAACTGATCTCCAGCGGCTTTATTTTCAAAACTGTATGGAGTTTTAAAAAGGCACCGTGTTCAAAAGAATGTCAGAACCCGTGCTACAAAAATAATGCTAGCACAATTGCGCAGAAGGAGGAAAAGGAGATGGGGGGGGGGGGGCGGACATGCCACAAACTGCTGCAGCCTAAAACGTAGGCCTGGCGGCTTAGGAGGAGAAGTTATCTTCCAGCCGTCATGTCCATCGCTGGCTGGGAACAGCCAGTGAATGCTGTCATGCACTATCTCTGCTAACAGCCCGGAGAGATTGGCATTGATCCAGTGCAGTCATTGTCTACGCACGTATCACCCCTTGGGATGAAGAGCTCTTTCTTTTTTAGAAATGTTCACATGTTTTGACATTGTTGGCACCCAGTGGTTGTTGAGAGAACTTTTATTTTAACCAGTTTAAATTTATCCTCGATGTCAGATCAGATTCACGTTATTATCCTATTACATACATGCATACATGCATACATACATATGTGTGTATATGTATGTATGTGTGTGTATATGTATGTGTGTGTGTGTGTGTGTGTATATATATATATATATATATATATATATATATCACGTGTGTGTATGTACACAAACAAACTCTTTAATGTGTGGTTGTGTTGTATCACCAGTTTCAGAGGTCAGACTGCCAGTGCCATGGGGAGAGGTGAGAGGCAAGGTATGGGGTCCTGACAACGGTCGTCCTGTGCTATGCCTGCACGGCTGGGCTGACAACTGTAGCTCATTCGACACTCTCATTCCCCTCCTGCCCAAAGGTAATATCTGGTACGTTTTTCGTTGTTTTGTAGACGATAGCAAACGCTGATGCGCTGTAAGTCCAGTGCAAAATGGAGGCCTGTGGAAATGACATGTTTGTCCCTTCTTCATCCAGAGTGTAAATATGTGGCCGTGGACTTGCCAGGCCATGGCTTGTCCTCCCACAGAGCTCCAGGAGTCTTCTACACCATTCCTACCTACGTGGCGGATGTACGGCGAGTGATTGACGGTGTGTGCGTTTACCAGGACTGGCGTGTCTCTGTAGAGGTCACCTTTACAGGATGATATATTATTGGTATAACAAAACAGTATTAGAGCGTGGCCGTCTCTGTGACTGCATTTCCACGCACATAACATTTCCCAGGTATGCATTTTGGCGTTCCTTTGAACTCTAGTTAATTACAGTGTTCATTTAATCTGGCATAAGACAAAATACTGTAGCTGCAGTATTATTACCTTGACGTCTACCATTTGCTCAGAAGATGATGTCGATATGGCTACTATTACAGTTTACTATGAAGATAGTGCATTCATAAATCTGCACACAATGCCCCATAATAACAGAGCAAACACAGGTTTTGTATTATGTATTAAAAATAGGAAATAGAAATACAATGTATACTTAACCTTTATTATGACACTTGCTATTTAGCTCCCATTTCCATTTATCGGTCTTTCTGCACTTTGCATGCTGTAATCATGTACATATGGTCATGTGACTAAACTAGATACCTAAACAGGAAAAGACGCATAGCTGAGGTGCGTTCATAAATGGCGATCAGTGGCGAACGCGTTTACTTTGAACTTGAATTTTGAGCTTTGCGTAAACATTCCAAAAATATTAGTAAAATAACTGAATAACTCACCCTTCGTCCAGCTTCAACGTGTGTTCGCCGAGAACTACCTCCTCAAACAGTTTGCTTTTGTTCGCAATCGTTCGCGGCGAGCATATGCAAACGCAACACTGTTAACTTTCAATATGTTTGCGAACGTTTGCAAACATTCGCTGTGTTCGCCAATTCTGAATGCACCTCTGGCATGCTTAATATGCATGTACATGTATTCCATGATGGCTGAACCACACACGTAATGTGGAGATGTTTACACTGTGATCACTAATGATGCTTTGTAATACTCTGCCTTAGCACTCCAGTGGACAAAGTTCTCGATAGTTGGCCATAGTATGGGTGAGTTGCAGATATTTCTACAGTCCAATAGGCAGAGTTACTGTATTGTTAATATCATCAGAATGTGTTTTACTAATGGTTTTTATTTGTGTTATTTACAGGTGGAAACATAGGTGCAATGGTAATTAAATGTTCCACATTGTCATCATTTTTCTTACAGTGTGGGGCCTTTCTACATAGTGTTGGAAAATGATGCACCCAGTTTGAAAGCAGTATATTTCGCAATACGTTACAATTACAAGTTACAAACGGTTTAATGAACTATGACGTGTTACTCCATACCCCTCTCTTTCAAGTGGTAAGAGCTAGTGATTCATGGGTTTGTGGTTGCTAAGATACAGTGATCTCGGGCCCATCATTTTGAAACACGACCCCTGTATATTGTCTGTAATGTGGTCTGTAATGCTTCCCACAGTTCAGTGGCCTCTACCCTGAGATGGTGGATGCACTTGTCCTTCTGGATTCCTTTGGCTTCTTTCCTACACATCCGGTATAGCCTTCCAGTTCTATATGATTATAAAAACATATTAATAGCAGTATGAATAAATGTTTATATTGGTAACTCAGCATTTCAGTGCTGCTAAAAACATTTGCCCGCTCGCACATTCAAGGTTATTTTAGCGTGTGTGTGGGTGGTACTGATCTAAAGCTAATGGTGTTATGGAATTATACCTCAGTGGTGATCCTTTATTATTATAAAGTAGAGCTATCAAGCGATTAAAGATAAATTAATTAAATGCTTTATTATTTAATCTAAATAATAGCATTTATCCAAATTTGCCTTTTGCTCCCTTACAAAGTTGAGCCAGTACAGTATAGACAACTTTATAACTGTATAGAGTGGCATTAGACGTTTAGATTTTATAGCTCAACCATATAAAATGCAATAGGTATTGGTCTAGCTAATAAAATGCAATAGGTAATGTCCTAGCTAATAAAGTGCAATAGGTAATGGTCTAGCTAATAAAGTGCATACAAATATTATTATTATTATTTAATTTTTTTATTCACGTGTATTTGTTGCTTATTTGTTCTCCAGAAAGATTTGCCCGACGTAACGAGAGAGGGGATAGAACAGATGATGCAGTTGGAGAAGAAGAAGGAAGAAAAAAAGGAAAGAGTTTACACTTACGAGAAGGCACTGGAGAGGTG
>JAODTR010057330.1:0-17348 GCA_025399935.1 Amblyopsis rosae
GGAGCACAAGGCTCCAGACAACACAGCCCTCAGGTTCATGGGGGCACCCAAACCTCTCCACCACGATAAGGTGATGGCTCCCGGAGAGGTTTATAAATCTGTATTTTCTATAAATCTCTTGTACATAAAAATATTATAATAAGTTAATATATAATAATACATTCATTTTTATAATGGCTTTTACTCCTTTACATCAATCTTTAAGGGCTTTTCTCAAGTGTCGATCACTAGAGAATAGTTTGAAGTGGTTGCTGTAAATGGCTAAAACATAGCCTAGAATAATGAAAGTTATAGGAAGTCATAACTTAACATTATCTTAAAATTAAACAATGGGCCCTATCTTACACCCGGCACAAAGCTAGAATGAACATACTGATGTAATTTTCCCGTCCGGCAACCCCGTTGTTTAAAGGGGACGCATTTTCACTTTTCCTCATGTTGACACAGTTCCTTGAGGTTTTAATGCAAATTATGTGACATGCTTTTGTGAAAATACCACATAGATTACTTTAATAGATTAATTAATAATTAATTAAAATTAATAGAGCTCATTCCAAAGATGGCTATATAAGACCTTTTCATAATCATAATTTTGTGAGTTTTACAAGTGGAAATGACTAAATCCCGTACATTCACACCTCCGGAGCTCCGCTAGGATCTCTGTGAAAACATACCTGACCCCCAACCTAGGAGCACTCGGCAGTCCCTGTGGTCCCGACCCAAAAGTGTGGGTGGGGGATAATTTAGATCCCTATGAAACTAACATCTGCGCCCCAGGCAGAGCGCCTTGGCAAACCTGTGGTAACTGTGTGCGTTCATTCATGTGATTGACAAGCAAGGTTTCCCGGATCAAACCAGACCAGACAATTGGGAAAGGTCAAAAATCCAAATCAACGTATATCTGGGCTCGTATTCACAAACCATTTAATCTTATTGCTAAGAGTACTACTAAATCACACTAGACCAATTCTTTTTAACTACACTAGCCAATAATGTTTCACAGTAATTCAATGTATTTAGCCTACAGTACAGAAATGAATGACATATGAATATGTGAATTTATACATGAATGAACATCACTATACATGTCATTGGAGTGTAATCTATAATTCAAAAGATTTATTGTATTCATTAGGTAAATGCTCCATAGCCATGGCTCTATCATATAATGCCTCAGTGGTGTCCAGGGTCCTTGGGCACTCCAGCATAACGGGGCTGGAGGGGAGCACTGACCGTGCAGTAGCCATTTAGGATTTGCTCTTAATGACTTAGGAGTTCCCTTGACTACCCCTAACATTTGACAGATGTAGGAGCTAGTTTAAGTGCAAAAAGTAAGACCAAAAGTTAGGAGTCATAATTTTAGGACTGACACGGCCATTATTTTTAAGAGTTAATGCTAAAGTTTCTCCCAGGTTAGGAGCTACAGTACGTTTAGCCTTATGATGTTTTGTGAATACGGCCCAGGCAGACATGTAGAGAAAGACAGACCAAACAACATGTGAAACAGGTGAAAGTAATTAGGCAATCAACTATGACACGTGACAATGAACAGAATCAGACCACAGGGAAAACACGGACTGGGGAAACATGGAACACAGGGAAAACATGGACTAGAACAAGGGCAACATGACAAGGAACATAAGAGACTAGATGTGATAGAAATTACACTAAATGGTCTAAAGTTGTTCCTATACGGTACTGGAATTTATATTGAATCTATACTTTATGATCACCTTATTCACAAATATAATGTATTATGACTAGTGCTTTTCATTTTTATTTTTTAATAATATTAAAAAATGTCTAAACTCTCTTCTGAAATAGATATATTAAATGTTATGCACACACCCTTTGTCTTTAATAGAGTAATAATCTTGTAAAAATGGGTTTAAAATATTTATATCTTTAAATATATTTAAATATATATTTATATTTATATAAAATATGCTTTAATAAATGTCTGATGAGATTTTCTTCAAACCTCTTCTGTACATGTTTTGGCGCACGTGTAGTCTATGTTCTGTCAAATAACAGTTAGACTGAGGCTCTGCTCCTAGACGGGTTAAAGCCATCTGCAGTGTGAGTAGAGCCCCTTATCAACAAACGCAACCTGTGAGCAAGGTTCTGGAAGATTACAACATTTAAGTGTCTTTGAAACCGCTTGCAACACACTAGCATATGGACGCACTAGTGTGCATGTAAGCTTGCATAAATGCATATTATCGTCTGTTTTAGCTAGACATGTAGTATTCCTCTCCATTATGCCCTTGTGCGCTCCGAGGAAGATCAGTCTTTTTGATTTTTCTTGGGGGGCACTTGTATCCCAGCTAGGGTATTCCACAACTGTTCAACAGGCATAGAGCTAAATAGACAAGGAATACGCATGAGCCAGGATAATGTCATAGTTCTATCAAACACCGCTCACATAGCTCCATTTATCAGTGGGCAGGTCTTTGCATTGCTTTATGTATTAGCAAGGCACTGAATGGGATAATCATTGCTAATGTATCATTCTGACATGCTAACTGTGGAAGGGGGATAAACAAAGCAAAGGGAAACCACCAAATTATATGGCACCCCTACACAGGCACTTCTCTAATTTATTTATTTATTGATATTTACTGTGGTTTCATCTGCTCTCTTTATGGATTTTATGTAAAGCGCTGATGCTCTGCAGCTCGATAACGCATCATTCAGATAAGGACAAATCAAACTGAGAGGAACTGAAACTGGCTTCTAGGGTGTCATCCATCAGTACATTTGTCCTCAAGTATCCACTGTCTTTTTCTCCCTAGCCTCCCGCCCAGTGGACAACAAGCTGTGTGAGGGTCCTGTCCCAAACAGATCCCAGTTGTGCCATATTCCTTGTCCCATTGAGTGTGAGGTTTCCCCGTGGGGGGCCTGGGGGCCATGCACCTTTGAGAACTGCGAGGACCAAGCTGGGAAGAAAGGTAGACAACACAGATGTGATTTAATGGAGATGCTAAGATGTGTTATTGAGATGTGCTGGGAGAGAAATTAAGTTGAAGAAGCACTGGTGTACTCTTACGGCAACTGACGTTTTTTATCTCGTTAGGAATACTTAATGTAATAGAGTTTGAGTGCATGTTGTAACTTCGGGCATTCTTTTTAATTAGTATATGCCATAGTTCATACTCTAATTATACAGCTTCAGATAATTTCACATTGAAATCAACAGTAGCAACTGTAGTGTTGATAAGGTCTTCTCGCTTGCATAACAAGAAATACCCTTCACTTGTAAGCACAATTAATAATCTGTGGACTGACTTTTAACTATACTAATCCATCTAGTCAGTCACTACACCAAAACATGCTAATAATACCATTAAAAACATTACATAACATGTAAAGACATGCTATGATGAATCTAACCAGCAGAGATCCAGATAATCCTATCAGCAACTAATACCTACAGAACTACAAAATGTACCAATGAACTACAAATGAGCATGTGTAGTTAAAATACTTATGCTAAATACTCACTTGCTAAAGACACCGCCTCTTGGCTGATCTAGGTTTCAAGATGAGGAAACGGCAGATCAGAAACAAGCCAACCGGAGGGCCAGGAAACTGCCCCCACCTCATTGAAGCGGTCCCGTGTGAGGAGCCCGCTTGCTATGAGTGGCGACTGCTCAGCCTGGAACCGTGCATCTCTGGCGACGACAGACCCTGTGGCCCGGGAACACGGGTACAGCAGGTCCAGTGTGTTACCACCGACGGTGAGAAGGACACAACACAGAACTGATATACTGTAGATAGAGTTTAGATCTACGTTAGTTCACAGTAAGTAGTGGTAGAGGTCCACTGTGCTTTGTGGGTTCATATTCAATGCTGTGCCGGTGTATTGACTTGCGGTATTTGCTGAAAAGGCTTGAATAACTACTGTATAGTGGTACCGTGCCAGCACGGGCATTTCCTAAAGTAAACCGAACAGGTTTATTATATTAAATAGAGATTACATAGACATTCTTTATTGAAAAATTGTGTCTCTCCCTTGAGTGAATTGTCCCATTGTCCCAACACACTGATAAACACAGGACTACAGTAGCTATAGAGGTCATCTTTCCCCCAGGCCTCTACTGTCCTGATAAAGTGCGACTATATGGAAGGACATTTTCAATACATCAGTGGGTTCTGGAAACCCGCACAATTGATCATGTTTGTAAGGAGTTCCCTCTGGACTCTCTCTGCCTGCCTTCCCTCTCTGTCTGCCTCTCTCCGCAGTATTCCTTCACTAACTTTGTTTCTTGTGTTTACTTTGTGCCCACGTGATGGAGTGCCTACCTGATTTGCTGTTGACTCGCCTCGTTCGTTTGTTTTGCCTTTGTCTTGTGATTTCACTCCTCCTCTCTGCAAACGCAATTAAATCCTACTCAAGTCATGTCTCAGGCCCTGACAGCTTCCAGTTGACTTTGATGTTCCCCTTTACCACATAAACCTTTCCCTTTCTCCCCTTTTCTCTCTCTGCTACTCTCTTTAGCCGTCTGGTCCTGGACATGGTGGTTTCAAATAAGCTACTGTACAGTAAATCCATCACTGATAGTCACACACAGTTGCTTTTCCCAGCTGCCATGTCGTGGATGGAATCTTAATGTGTGTATGTGGTCTGTGGGTGAGGCCGGATAGTCTTGTGGTTATGTTGGTTTACTCCCATTCAGAATGTGGTGATTTCTATCACCAACATGCATGGCCCAGCCTGCCTGCCTGTGAGCATCCTTGATGCCTAACTCCTACCTGCTTCTTACAGTAATACTTGTAATTGTACATATAGTTCTATTTAAATGCACTCACTGCAAGTCACTTTGGATAGTGTCTGCTAAATGACAGGCATATAGAAGAAGAGCTCATCGCTTCCTCCTGAAACAGGAGGTTGGAGCTGGATATTTCAAAGGGACTGACTTGTTTCTGCGTTAGCTAGAAGCATTTAATTGAATGTACAGTATGTGTTCATCAACATGCAACTTTTCTGGGGGTTTGCTGCTGTTTAGCTGATCTTGAAAAATAGGTTTTTAGTAATCTCAATTAGATCGCCTGGATAAATAAAGGTAAAAAAACTACAAATAAAATTAATTGGATAAATATAAAACATGTGTGTACACCCCCTAGTGCACGATGAATCATAAGTGATTCCCCAATAAGTGTGATAAGTGTAAATTACTTTTTTGGATTCCTGTCTTCCATTTCCTGGTCAGATCTACTGACGTTTTCGTGAACGTAGCAAAGAGTTCTACGTGACCAGCTTTGCTTCATTGCATAAAGATGTTTTGTCCACAGGAGTTACAAAAACGACATTGTTCCACGTCTGTGTTCCGTGCCACAGAGTCTGGTTGATTGAACCCCACTCCATTTCCCTTCAGTCTTCCCGCCGCTGTCAGATGAAAATTGATTTATTTTTTTCTGTTGCGTTTTTCACTCTATACTTGTAATAGTCACTCCTGTAGCCTTTCATTCTCTTGGGCTGTGTTCCTGTCATAAAAGGAAAGGCCGCACAGATGGGCCACATGCAACAGACACAGGTTGAAACGTTAAGGGAAGCGTCTGGTGATATTACCCATGCTGATGGGATGCCAATTCCCTCTCAGTGAACCTGCTCATTCATGGTTTGTGTGTGTGTGTGTGTGTGTGTGTGTGTGTGTACCAGCTTGACTAGGGTCTCTTGTCACTTCCTATTTCATGCCCTCTGCATTCAGTCACGATTGGTTCACTGGGCATTCGTCAAAGTGACATCTTAATGTAGAGTCAGGTCCACGCCAGAACTAAAGTGACTTTCCCCTGCATGAAATGACAAAATCAACCATTGAAAGGTATGCTGTATCTTGTACATAGAGAATGGGCGTAGAGGTATTTATAGAGCATTGCTTAGATAGTCTTAATTCAGTTTAATGCAGCGTACTGATAGAGTACTGATACAGTGTATGCGGGTTACGATTATCCACTTATAGTTGGGAATAATAAATTGACTTGAGCGTACAGGTTGGGACTCTTGTGTGCATCTGCTACTCCTACTGTGTCCAAATGGTCATTTAGTAGTAAGCAGATATGCCTGATTTAAGGCTGCATGAATATTCCAAACATAACCCATGAGTGGTACCTGTAAGATTATGGCTTTTTCAAGGTCACAAGTCAGAACAACAACCGCTGATGATTATTTTCAAACTAACAGATGATGATAGATTGATATTTTACTGGCCAGCACTTGATCCGTTTTGAGTTTAAAGTTCCGATACCAGTTTACATTTCAGCACACTGGACCAAAGGCTAACGTTGATGGATTTTTCCATGTTCATTGTTTCCTATACCCCTTGTCTCATTTGTTACCAGACTATTTGGGGTTTGTCACTCCTAAAAATAATGCTTTGTATTATTCATCACTTTTTGCTACCAGGTGAGGAGGTGGACTCAAGCCTGTGTTCATCCACCCCAGTGCCTGAACCTATTCCCTGCCAGGTGCCTTGCTCCAGGGATTGTGTCCTCAGTGATTGGACCTCGTGGTCCACCTGTTCCCAGACGTGCTCCAGCAAGACCATGGAGGGCAAGCAGACGAGGACGCGCTCCATCTTGGCTTACAACGCTGGCGAAGGTAAGCGGTTGTCATGAAAACGTGTGCAGATGAGACCTCGGCATTGGCTTAGCCATTAGCCTTTCGAGACGTCCTTCGCTGTCACTCACCCAACGTCTGGATTTCACACTGCTGTCTGCCCTTATCTGAAACAGTTGGCTTATCTGTCCACATTATAACTGTCTGTCTGTCTGTCTTAATGTGCCTCTGCCTCCTGGTCTGAAGCTTGTTGACATTATGATTGTATCTGCCATGAGGATCATTTCATAGCATTATGTTTTTTTCTGGTTTGGAAGGTCTTTCTGCTTGCCTGTCTCTCCGTCTCTTTGTGTTGTGTTGGCAAGCATTCCTCTGTGTCTTATCTGAATGCACGTTCAATTCCTCACAGCAACTTTGATGATAGTGGCATGGATCACCGGGACGGAGGTTAACATTTGAAATTACTGTTTGCTCGTAGCTATATTTAACATTTAGCGACTTGTCCATATAGAGCAGTCATTTTAGATTTACCATAGTAATTTATTTTGGTATGACATTATCATATGTCAGTCATTTGTGGAATAGTGTGGTTAGGATTGTGTTGTAGTGTGGCATTCGTATTATTTTGATTTAGCTATAATTACATATGCAATCTCAATATTTTCTAAAGGTCTTTCACGGGTGCCACAGTTGCCAGAACTTTTCGGTTATTTTATCTTTGTCTTATATTTGTATATATGTATTTATATAGCATTACTTGGTTTTAGCTTGTAGCCTGGATGTTGTAGTACTACAAATTATATATATAAACTATTTGAAAGTTTCTGATATGTCACAAACATGGGAAAATACAGTGGGTACATTACAAAAAATCGCTCTTCAAAAATAAGTTGAATACAAGGTCATATGTCTTATAATAACTAATTAAGTCTGCCAATGGAACAAGTGATAACTTGCTTGTAAAATTTCTTGAAATAAGACATTATATCTCGATATAAGAGCTCTTGTTAGGTAATTGTGTCTTATATCAAGTGTAGTTAGATATTTTTCCTTGAAATTAGACAAATAAACCTGGTAAGATGTAAATGTTTTGTAGTGTATTGCCTTGTTTGGGTGTCTAGAGAGTCTTTCTATGCTGATAGCTGCTTTCATTTTTAGCCCGCTGAAAGAAATAATGAATCGATGCATGTAAATTGTAAATTATTGTGGTGTTTTTAGCCATCATGTTATCATTTTATCTGGTTAAAGCATCTGTGCCTCCCCACTGTTCAATATCCTTCTATTTTCGAAGTCAGGAGTACAAGTTCACTTGAATCATTGCTAACATTGTAGTATCGGCCCATTTTAGGTCTGTAGCGTAGGAGTCAGCACAGAGAAAGCTGCTCTCATTTACAGTAACATTACCATTTGTCTGAGTTGGCAGTCTACGCCAACCTGGCCCCAACAATGCCTCTCAATCACTTCAGAAAGCCGCAAGTGTGGGCAATCGCTCAAAACAAGGGGTGGGCTCTCTAACTCTTACTCCATCGACCGGCCGAGTCACATGACTGACTGTCCCCACTGAAATGAAAAGGCAAAAGAGACGGTGAGGAAAGAACATATGGAGGCATGGGAAACGAATCAAATGGTAGTTTTACACACCAGCAGTAGCCTAATGTGTAAAAAAAGCTACGTGGGTGTAAATCTTTTGAGCCTCACAGCGGGTTGTAAATCTTTTGAACAGAGTCCCAGAAACTTTTTGGAAAATGTTGTTGAAATGACACACACACACACACACTCAAATTGAAATGCCCATTTCTCTATCATAATAACATCAGATTACTTAATTACTATATTACATGATGTACAGTATATTACCCTGATAGATGGCTGGATAGATAGGTAGGTAGGTATGTAGGTACAGTACATAGGTAGGTAGATGGATGTGCGGGTGGATGCTCCCTGTCTCAGCATTTTAAATATAGATGATCATAAACATTTCCTGACACAGTAGACAGACAGACACAGTAGACAGACAGACAGATAGTAACTGTATAGTGTGCGTGTGTGTGTGTGTGTGTGTGTGTGCAGGTGGTGCCCCATGCCCCAACAGCAGTGCCCTCCAAGACGTGCGTAACTGCAATGAGCACGCCTGCACGGTCTACCATTGGCAAAGCGGTCCGTGGGGCCCCTGCGCCGAGGACCTGTCGGCCTCTGCCCTCAACGCCACCGCTGACAGTCAGGCTCCCTGCTCCACAGGCATGCAGACACGCAAGGTCATCTGCGTACGGGTCAACGTCGGACAGGTGCCTCCCAAAAAGTAAGGGCTGTAGGGTTGGGAGGTTGGAGTCTCAGCCTCTTCCGTTCATTAGCAATACGCCACATAAGCAACTCTGTGCTGAACGTCTGATACACAGACGTTGAAGCTCGACACGGGACTCTCTGACATTAGGGAAGTAATACTGTAGATTTCCATTGGCTGTTAGCATTGTCACTCACAAGTATGTCTCTGTAATTCGCTGCTTTATTTACTCATTTAAAATTAAACAGATTACAAGACTGGCAAACAGCCCTGTTGTTTAGTTTTCCAGAATTCCAGTTAGAATTCCTCATTGTAAGTGTGTGGTCGTCGTGCATGTCAATCAAAGCACCTCTCCTGTCAAGTAGGCGGGACATAGTTAGTCAGCGCTGTGTCACAGACTTTATGTATGTAAAGGCTGGCTCTGCGAGACTACATTATGGAACCCATCTTTCATTTAAATTGTACTTACAGCGTAATGTTTTAATGTTACACATCCACCTGGGGGGTTAAGTTTATGGGTTGTGTGTGGAATGTGGCCTAGTTCTCTGACACTCCTAACTGTGGTTAAGGGGCCGGCAGAAACTTGAGTTGAGTTTGTGAAAGAGAATGACAGAACGGAAGACAGCATGGGAGCCTTCAGATGAGGCACTGTTTAAAATGTGTCTGTGTGCTGGTGTGCTCTGGGAGCATGGGAGCAGACGACAGAGAAACAGCAGCAGAAACTTGAGAGGGAGGAAGTGACAGAAATAGACAGACACAGGTTTGGAGATTTGTCCTGGCGTAGTCCCCCAACAGATCCTCTGCTATAAGACGTATCGCAGTTGAAAACACAAGACACAGTAGAGTATACACATCTACAATTAAATAATAATAATAATAATAATAATAATAATAATAAAAACCTGAATTCTGAAATGTTTAAGTCAATCAACCATAATGGTTTAATAAGGATTCATAGCAAAATGTGTAGGTATTTTAGAAATAATTATGACAAAGCTACTCAAGCAGCGTCACATTGACCAATCAGATGTCTTAGAAGTAAATTTACTAATGACTTTCAGTGGCTGATGTTGACTACATTTTTATGTAATAACACCTTTCACATGTGTTTGGTAACCAATGAGAAAAGCCTCAACGAAGAAGAACAAGAGAAAGCGAGCGAGGATATGAAAGTGATGGCGACAGAGAGAGAAAAAGGTGACTATGGGGGAGAGAATGATTCAGAGGAAACAACAAAGCTGGTATGAAAGCTGTAAAGCTACGTGAAGCTAGTTTCCAATCCATATCTCACCTCTGCAGGCATTCACAGATAGATAAATAAATAATCAGGGGGTCCTTGGAAGCTTAATTAACCCTGCCATTTTGGGCTCTGGTAATTTCCCCATTGATGATAATGACAGTAATTAAAAGGGGACGATAGTGTAAAAGATTTTAATCACTAGGCAGAGGAGAGACAAGATGATTCCAGTTAGCCTCGAAGACCATACTGTACATCACACTCTAAAATGTGTTTAAACACAACGTGGAACAGTAGAATGAAAAAGACATGCACAGTTTCATCTTGTTATTTAGCCTACACCGGACATTTAATGCTCATGGTGCAGCACGTTTTTTAATTGTTGTAAAACTTATCATGGTTGAGGAGCTGGTTAAATCTTTAACAATACATTGAAATAGCCTCATTCTATATGGTTCTGTGGTGATGATGCATATTTGCTCAAAAGTGGATTTTAGATGTATTTTTGTGAAAGCTGCAGAGAAAAAATCCCAGGAGCAAAACTATAAATCTTACTAAATCTTAGGTAATCTTGCAACATTGGGCAGTAAATGGGAGTGGACTTCACTTTGCACATTTTTGTGTAAACATCTGCGTAAATCTGAGATGCTTTGAAATTAAGCAAACTGAGCCAATAGTTCAAGGCAAATGCGTTTTCTTTTTAACTTTTAAATCAATAAGTTTTGCATAAACATTCCACGTTAGATGTAAATTGTAACCCTGCATTTCTTCAAATATATATCACCATCATTTATGCTGCCAGGTGTACCTGTAGGTTAAAAGAGGGCAGGTTAATCAATTATTCATGGAGTGCAGGTTAGGTAAATGTGATTCATAGCTAACACCTTGTAATGAAATGAAGATTAGTGCTCAGTTCAAGGGTGGCGTTTCCAGCTATTGACCCACTGGACCACTGGAGCTCCATTTATTAGGTTGTGGGAGAGACAATGTCCAGAATGTCTATGTTTGTACTAATTCATACAGGCAAGGCAGGAGAGGGACATCAGATATAAGTGTGTGTGTTTGTGTGTTCTACCTTGTCCTGTGTAAATTGGTATCATATAGTATATAATGGGCCTATTGTCCTATGGGCCCACACCTCATGGGAGGAACCACATCGTTCCTCACCGTGCGCTGACACATGGCTGGCAGTACAGGTCAGAGACGAGACCCGGGCTCTGGGAACTGTGCGGGAGGTGGAGCGTTACTATTTAGATCTTGTGGAGCTCACCTCTACACGCACTTGGTTCTGCAACCATACTCCTGAATAGGGGATGGACTCTATTTTACTCTGGAGTTGCCCAAGGGTTGGGGGAAGACTCTAGACAGACCTGGTAAACCCAAAGATCGTAAACCTTAGTGGGCAATATTCGCTTTCATTGCTGAAGCTGCAGCAGAGAGCTGTGGTCTCAAAATCTTAGGTGCCTCAAGGGAACGTTAACCCTCGAACACCGTGGTGGACACCAGTGGTTATCTGTCATAGCAGAAGCAAAGCAACGGGTGTGGGAGAGGTTCGGAGAAGCCATGGAGAAAGACTTTCGGTCTACCACCTCAGGAGGGGGAAACGGGGAACCATGTGTACAGTAAGGATGAGATGCTGCTGACCTCTAATGAGGAATTAATTGGGCAATGGAAGGAACACCGACTGACACACTCTCTGTGGTAGAGACAGAGCTGGAGGCTTATGGGGGTCATTGTCAATTTCCCTGGGATAGGTCACTGAGGTAATCAAACAACTCCACAGTGACAAAGTTGATGTGATCTGTCCAGAAATGCTAAAAGCTTTGGATGTGGAGGGGATGTCTTGGATGACACACCTCTTCAACATTACATGGAAGTCAGGGTTCAGTCCCAAAGAGTGGCAGAGTTCCCTCTTCAAAAAGTGGGACCAGAGAGTGTGTGCCAATTACAGGAATATCACACTATGAGGATTAGCACTAGTACATCTGAGGCCATGATTCTCAGTAGGAAACCGATGGAGTGCCTACTCCGTGCAGGGGATGAGTCCTTACCCCAAGGGAAGGAGTTAAAGTGCCTCAGGGTCAGTGAGGGGACAATAGAGCGATAGATTGGCTGGAGAATCAGAGCAGTTGGGGCAGTATTACAATCGGTCAATTTTCGTTCCTAACCTCACCTATGGTCATGAAGGTTTGGTCATCACCGAAAGAACTAGATCACAGGTACTAGCTGCCGAAATGGGTTTTCTCAGTAGGGTGGCTGGCGACTCAAGATAGCGTGAGATGCCAAGTCATCTGAGAGGAACTCTGAGTAGAGCCGCTGCTCCTTTGCATGGAAAGAAGCCAATTGAGGTGGTTCAGGCATCTGGTAAGTTAAATGCACCTTCCCAGGGAGGTGTTCCAGGCATGTCCAGCTGGGAGGAGGCCTTGGGGAAGACCCAGGACTACGTATATATATATATATCTCCACACTGGCCTTGGGATCCCATCCCTCAGTCAGAGCTGGTTAATGTGGCTCGGAAAAGGAACGTTTGAGGGCCTCAGCTTGATCTGCTGCCCCCGCGACCTGACCACGGATAAGCGATTGACGATGGATGGATGGATAGTATATAATGTTGGAAATGTCTTCTCATGCCATACATACAGTAGATGCCTATGTTTAAAACAGGGAATGTTTTTTTCATGATTTAGACTTAGGGTATACTGTACTGAAAGTTGTAACTGTTGACTAGACAAAATTTCATTTGCATTTGAAAACCACATACTGTACATTGTATAGTCAGTTTCAGCCCAACCAGCTATCATATTCATATATAACAGAGGCATTATTTATGATTGAGCATTACGATGTAGTTAAAAAAATCCATAGTTATAGTAATGCTGGCTTCAATTAACACAGCTGATAGTGTCAGCATTTTCTGTTCGTTATTACTATATCACATAGCTGAGCGTCTGATGCAAAGGGCCCTGTAAGCATGTCAGCATTATCAGGAAGTGTGGTGGTAGATTTTCATAGCTGTTAACATTGTCACTTACAAGACTATATTGTACATAATTCCGGTACAATGCTAGTTCAGTGTTTTATTTAGTAATTTCTGTCTTTTGGTTTCTTTTAAGCAGTAACCATATATAGTAACCTACAAACAGCCAGACTCATGCCGTTGGGTTTCACAACCCCTTCAGAATTAATGGAAAGTCCAAATTGTTCAGTGGGTTAGAGTATGTTGTTGGTTGTCATGCATGTGACTCAAGGAGGTGGGTCTTGACGCAGTTAGCCAAAGATGTGTATCAGACTTCACGCAAGTAAAGGCTGGCTCTGCGAGACTAAACAGCTAATGGGGTATGTACTGTAACTGCTGGTATGTACTGTAACTTCTGGGTTCTTGCCATCAATTAATGAGGAATCAGATCTCACAATAGCTTTTAACCCCATCTGTTATGGGTCGTTAAATAAGGCAGTATGGAGTGTTTTGTGGAAAATTTAGTCAACAATTGGTACTGGTAAATGGGTTTACTTTTTACATCTGTTATGCACTTTAAGGAAATGCCTTTTCTGGCCTGACCTCTGAGGTGTAATTTGTAAAGTCCATTGCAAAGGGTAAGATAACCCTTTCTCTATAAAGGTCAGAGAGAGCCATAAGAGAACAACTGAGAGAGAATAACATGCCTGCCGAGCTGCATAGAAAGAAAGGGAACATCTGTATGCAGGGCTACATCTGTGTGGATGTAAATGTTGGTGGAATATCTATTACATACGTAATGTAACTCAAATAGCTTCATTTGCCCTTTTATTGAGAATAAGACAACAGCTGGGCTGCCATTACCAGGGTATTTGTCAAATCTTGGTGAATAAAACAGTGTTTTAGTGTTCTTTCCCAAGCGTGTTATTACCAGCAACTCAAAAAATGCCAGTGAACGCCTAGACTATTTATTTATTTATAGAAGTTATTGAGCTGACAAATTAAGACAAATTTATATCAAGAATATGTGTTCAAAATAATTGCATCCTTCTGTGTATTTAAGTGGCAGTCTGTCATTCCTGTGAATACTTTAATGTACAAACATGATTATAAGCGCAATTAGCTACAAAACAGACAGAAATATGCATTTTATTATAAGTATAACTTGATTTTCACCTGGATGTAAAAGGAGTCGGATTAGTAGCAGATTTCCAGGTCAATGAAGAAGACGTGTGTCTGAACACAGGAGCTATCCATGGTACTCATTAGTCTTCCTAGTCTCCGTTTCCTTCCTATCTACAGACCCAATCACATTGTATTGTGCTATTTCATTCTGTTTGGCTGTTGTAAGATGTTGCTGTTAAAAGTAATTTTATGGTGGATTTTTAGAGGCCCATGTCAGTGGCTAAGGTCCAACAACAAGCTTCCATTTTAAGGGATGTACAGCATTCCTCTTTCATGTCAGCCATGAAACCATCAAAGGTTAAAGCTCTAACATGAGATTAAAGCAACATTAATAAATAAATGAATGCACAAAAATACAATATGGCAGCATGAACTGACAGTACCACAGACATGGAATTATTTTTCATGTGACCTTTATTAGTATACATGTGTGTAGATTACCTAGTGGGTGTACAGTATGGTTTCTGCAGGCAAATGTACCCCTCCAATACTCACACCTTCAAATACAAGTGGCTTAGGTTATTAAGACTCAGTTGCCCAGAAAGGTTTTATATATTTGTGTGTGGTTGAGTGGGGCCGTTGAAACACACTTTAGGCCTCTGCTAAACAGGAACCAGCAGCTGATTGAAGGAATGAATACATACACAAGCATACATTCCCGAGTCATCCACAGTATCTATAAGTATTCTGGCTACATAAGACAGTTCTTTCAAGGAATAGGATCAAAATTCCCTTGTGAAGAGGTGTCTGCTTGTTTTGTACCCCTATAACCAAACAATATGGTGAGACCCCAAAATGATCTTGGCAGCCCTTGATCTCCAGGCCAACTGTTGCCAGGAGGCAGTGTTTTCCAGGCTCGCAGTGTGTAGTGACTTGATACGTTGGCAATTTTACCCCTGTATGTCTTCATCCTGCACCATCCAACTGACAGGTCTGTTTGATCAGCGGCCCCCCATGGGACCCCTCGAGAACAAACATACATGGCTGCACAACACCCCGTTTATGCAGATGTTCAATGTCTCCTTCGCCGAAGGAACTGAGCTGTCTTTCCGGCAAAACTCGAGTCAGTGAACCTCACAGTGTACATGTCATGCACACACACACACACACACAGACACATATTGTACATACACATGCATGCTTGCATGCACACAAACATTCACTGTCAAAGCCAAAAAGAGAGGAAGTCACAACATAGATAAAATATGTTACGTTGCCTCAGGCCTTGGCTGCTATCACCTTATCCAGAAAATACCAGTTATGATGCGATGGGAAAATATGTCTCCGTATTGATTTAGACAATCTGAATGGTGCCAGCGTGTGTCTGTATAATCACATTGAAGCTGTGAAGACCAAAATGAAATGATTCATGGAGATGCTGTTAGACACATTGGCTGTATCAAGCCCAGTCAATCATCTTTCTTGTATCTGCAGTAATGAATGTATTGTTTACTCTCTGCTCATGACAGTGATAGATTGTTAAAGCTATTGAGACGAGAGGCTAAAGAAGCTATTGGAGGGCCCTTGAATAAGTGCCAAGCTTTTACGCTAAATTAAACAAATTATGTTCTTGTTTTGCTGTCTGTACTTTCAATAATGAAATTAATTAGGCCTTATCGTCTCCCAGCAGACCTTATGTCTTCTTCTATGCTTTCTCTTAAAAAACTATGGACATTTCTTTGATTCTTATTCTCCCCAACCATATGCTTGTTCCCCAACAGGCCTTCACTGAAGGAGTTACCTCAAAGTGCTAATAGAGCCAGATAAACACAAATTAGGCTGAGTGCTGGTTTAATGGTGTGCTTTGGGACAACGTCATGTAGTGCGTTGTGTACAAGTCATGATGTTTAAAGGTCATTGTGGTAGTTGAGCCCCCCCCTCCACATTTGTCCTCGGCATACTAACCACCCAGCTACATACCGGACTGATTCACCACTCACTTATTGTGTGCACCTGTATATGGCAGTGTATACAGGGATTGTCTTTTGCTCTATGTCGGTTATGTTTTTATTACGTGTGGGCATTCTGTGCGTTGAATGAAGGGAGCGCAGTCTTATTTTTGCTATTGTCAGTATACGGTCTTTGTTTTCCCATGTTTTAGTGTTTTTGTTCAGTCTGCACTCACCATTCCTTACCATTTTAGTGTTGCACTACAATATGACACAATGCTAACATGGTACAATAAAAAATATCAGGAAATAAACAATAAATTAGAAGATATAAATGTAAATGATGCTGTTGTTTGAGGTAAGAAAGAAATATATACATACATACATACATACATACATACATACAACAGGTTCTCATTCCAAATAAAAGCTAAAACAATCTCTATAAAAAGGAAATATATTAAGTGCAACCTTTCGGGATTCAGGGTCTCATTGCCATTGTTCGGGGTGGTATTGTACTCTGCCAATTACCATGGCCAGTTTATTTCTTTAATTAGAAAGTAACTGAATTTTAATCATTTAAATGTGGATAATACCCCTCGTTAGTGAGGCTACAATACAATTAAAAATTAAAGGGGAAACGTGTAATTCTCCCTGCTAGTGGGAAATGTTCCCCGAAGCTTACTGGTTTTGTTTGACACAACCGTGCACGAATGGGCGTGACTAGGGTGATGAATAGAGAGGAGTGCCTGCCACTCAGCAGTCACACATTCAGATTGTTAAACTAAAACAATGATTTTGCAATGCTGGCTTCAACCACAAGGGCAAACTGTCTTGTCGTTGAAAGGTGCTGTAGCCTACAGTACGTAGGCTACAGCACCTTTCAACGTCAAGACAGTTTCACTTATTAAATGCAACTGCCTGAAAAAATTACAGTCAGAGGATAACCAATATGATTAAAGACAAGATCTACATGAGTAACTCACATAATAGAAACAAGTAAATAATTTAAAACAAACTATTTGTTCGTTATTATACTAAAAACAATAGAACTTGACTGCAATACAGTAGCATCCAAAAACTTACCAGCATTTAGATTTTGTGGTTACTGGATGGTTGTTTTCCAAATGCCAGTGCCCATTTGAATGCCTAACTACACTTGGCACTTGTTACGCTTTGCGCAGGTGAGTGTGAACCCCCAGAGAACAGGCTTTAGACCATAGGATTTTATGTCAATATTT
>JAODTR010057351.1:0-17341 GCA_025399935.1 Amblyopsis rosae
TGGAGCTCTCGAAATCTCTGCAAGAATTTGCCCCTACTCAGCCATCTGACGTCAGTGTGTAGCAAGAGGTCAGTGTAATTGCAGTCAGCCTCCTCCAGATGAGCACGAACAGACGTCGTTGAAGAGATCTTGCCCGAATAGAACAGGCAATTTTCATTGACACATCCATAAGGTCTTTCATGTTTAACATTTTTACGCATAGCGCTTGTTGGTGTATTATGCAATGATAGTTAAGGAAGTCAGGAAATTCGGCGTCCTCCTTGCACTTGGCAGTGAATCCATTAGAACGGCCCACCATTGCAGGCGCACCCAGTCAGTGGTGATTGACACCAACTTAAACATTGGGAGCTGGGTTTTGTCAACAAAGTTCTTAAATGTCTGAAAAACATCCTCTCCCCGAGTGTGTTCTTACATTGGCAATATTGTTAAAAGTTCCTCTTTTGCCGTCATGTCTGTAAACACCATCCTAATGAAAATGCACAATTGTACTGTATCGCTTATATCCGTGGACTCGTCTAACTGCAGTGAAAAACAATTGCATTCTAAAATGTCATTCAAAAGCTGCTGCGTCAAATCATCAGCCATCATTTCACAGCGTCGTGTAACTGAGCTCCGTGATAACTGAACAGCTCCACATTTCCTTTCTGTGGAATCGCAACGCTAGTTTGACCGATCAGGCAAACGCACTTGGAATACGACATTGTGAAAAAAATCTTCTTCCTCCCATTCCACATGGAAGTGGTAGGTTTTCGGCTTTTTTAGACCTGCGCTCATTTTTATAGGCCTACTGGTATCCCTTTCACTAACCTATTAAAATTGTAAGCAAAGTCGCTATGCCGCTCGCTGAAGTTATACTGTACATTAGCCCGCACATTTCTGCGAGAGAACCAAGAACGTTGTTATGGTAACCCAATGTAACAAATCAAGAGTGACAAGTTTCCTGTTTCTGAGAACTGTATATTGCTGGGTTACCTGCAAATACTTGGGTAGCATATTACTGAAGTGTTAATTAATTTGCAGATGTCAACGGGAGGAGAAATTGTGAAAAATCTAAATGTTTTATTTTTAATGTTGCGCAATCTACCAGCATAGCCTTTGCGATCGATGTATTGGGCAGCCCTGATCTAATGTGGTATTGTCACCTAAGATTATCAACTACATTGCATTGAGAACTGGAGGAAGTGTGTCAACACGTGAAAAGGGGAATGGAACCTTTCTAGTACGCTAACCCACACGAAGCGAGAGGAAGAGAAAAGCCACTTACCAACATCACTGCGCTGGCTGTTCTTGTCGCTGGGCAGGCGTGCATAAGCCGTGTAGTGGCCCCCTATCATTCCCCCATAGTGGTTGATGACCGCATACAGGTCGTAGACAGGGCGTTGCTGCATCTCATCCTTCTGCCCAATGCAGAACTTGCTCAGGTCCAGGTTCCTAAGGGACAGCAGGGCTGTTACCTGTGCGGTCCCTGACGCTAATCAACAGGAGGCTGGTGAAGCAGGGCTGTACCTGACAGGGAAGTCCACCATGTCGTTGATCTTGTCCCTCCAGATGAAGCTCCTGAAGGAGAAGCGCTTGAGCTGGATGATGAGCACGTTGGGCAGACGCCACAGCAGCAGCTGCTTGGAAGCCTCGCGGTGCTGCTTGCACTTTGGACAGTACCTTGGAACACAGGACACACTGGCTAGCTAGCAACCCACGGGCTAACTAACAACCCACTGGCTAACTGGCATTACATTGGCTAACTAGCAACGCACTGTCTAGCTAGCATTTCAGTGACTAACTAGCATTAGTCTACATGGGCTATATTGCAACCCATTGATTAATACCCATTGATTAATAAACGCTGAGACTAAGACTATCGACAGTGCTGGGATAAGATTAACTGATTATTTATAATGTAGCAAAAGAAAGGAATCTGTGGCTGAGAAATTAAGTGTTGATCCAGGGTTAAACAGGACTAGAGGGGGTGGGTGTGAAGCCCTACCATGCTTCTTCTGGTGCCAGCACCTCGGGCTTGGTGAACAGGTTGAGGCACTGCTCCAGTGTGAAGTGTCCAGCTCGTGCCGTCTCGCTCAGAGAGCTGGGGTCCTCGTCAAACTCCAGCTCCTTGGAGCGCACCAGCACGTACTCCTTCAGTCGCTCGTTGTTCTTCCACACCAGCTCCAGCGTGGCGTCCTCGGGCAGCTCAGCCAGCATTTCCTCTGGGAGGGGACCACAGTCTGAGATAATGGACTGATCACATTTTTGTAATTCATGCACATTTCAGTCATCGGTTTGTAAGGGACATTCCTTATAAACCCTATTTAACGATCGTTACAACTTCATGTTTCAGTTAAATACTCTAGAGGTAACTAAGGAGGCAAGAATCCTGGATAGTTTTATAAACGCAAATCCACTCACAAGGTAGGTACTACAGGTGACTACATGCAAGGGCTGTCACCAGACATTCATGAATAGGGGGGCTAAGCTATTTATAGGGGGGGCTGGGGGGCCAGTGGTTGCGGTAGACTTTAATATTTACAATCCTTACGGAATATTTACAACCCTGTCCGTCATTTCGACAGACAGGGTTTTAAATATTCCGTCATGCTCTATTGCAATACATTTGTTACGTTACACTTCTTGACCAATAGTCGGGCCTGCAAGTCGAGACCCACTCGATCAGGCTAGTGAATAGGCATGGATTTGAGCGGAAGTAACAACATTTTTTTATTGTAATCAAAGTAGAAGAAACAAAAATTGTAGATATAAAATTTAAAATAAAAAAGTTATTTTTCAAGTCGCATGAATTTATATCACCAACATTTTATTAATTTTTGTTACTTCCACCCTCATACTGCATGCACAAACCATTCATATTAAACATCAGAAAAAAAACAGTAATGTTGAATCCAAATAAATGATAACATTTTAAATATACAATTATTTTTATTGTATTAAATAAAAGTAAGGAAATAGCAATGGGTTTTAAAAACATATCACGAGATGGGGGCCCTGGCCAGAATCTAATACTATTTGGGGGGCCTTAGCGTGGAAAAGTTTAAGAACCCCTTAGCTAGTGGACTGCAAAATGTCAGATTTGGAAAATTTTACTAAATGTGTATTACCTTACAAATCGTATGTATGCATGTATGTATGTATGTATGTATGTCTTTGAAATGTACCCTTAAGGTTTTACTGTATTCTATAGTGATTATGTATGTTGGGTAATGTGTGTGTATGTACTTCTATTAAAGCAGAACTTGGCATGAAAACACTAACACTAACTAATGTGTCATTCATGCAGCTAGATGCACATATAGGATGCTACCTCTGTCGTGCAGCCTCTGCTCCTTGTTACTGGAGTCTGGCAGAGAAATGTAGAACTGGCAGGCGTGGCCTGGCATGGTCTCACTGGGTTGCTGGTACCCTGTTACCACAGCTGGTGGGGGGGGGGGGACAAGTTGAGTACAGCACGGTCAATGGGAAGACACCAGTAGAAAAACATCTTTAGTGTGGCGGCCCCACCTTCGGGCCGCACCGCCTTCTCACAGGAGGTCTCCTTCTCGGCCTGGGGGTCGAGGGACAGGCTGGAGGACGGAGGCTCCGAGAAGCCCGAGTCGGCGGTGTGTGTGGTGGAGAGCGAGGTCTGGGAGGAGGACAGGGAGGAGTCTCCGGCCGCAGAGTTGAGGGCATGGACGGATCCTGGCTGGGATTCGGGGCCTGAGGACAGACTCTCAAAGTCTGGGTCGACACCAGAGGGTTCCTCCCCTCGCTCCAGGCCTTCGGAAGTAGCCGCTGGCATGGATGGGAGATCCACCCGGGACTGAGACGTCTCGGGGGACGTCCGACCAGACTGGAAGGGTGGCTGGAACACGTCGACTGAAAACCTGACATCAGGAAGCCATGGGAGTGGGTGATTGCTTTTCTATACTGCTGGTACATTGTATAAATATGTTGTAGTCACTTAAATACTCTACACAATTCACATCTCAACCTAGAGGGTTTGCTCATTATTCATGTACATGTGTAGCATTCCTTTGACATGATGAGGTAAACACCACCAGATGAGTACATTGCATATAAGACATGAGAGGGGTGTCCATATTATCACAACATTTACTAGTTCAGGAGAAAAACTCATCTCATGCCTTATGTCTGTTTCAAACTGGAGGAGGAGAAAGAGATGACTGGAGACAATGGTTGTGTTTTTGCCACACACTGCACTTCAGCCAACAACAAATGGCTTCGTGAATAGCATAGCCTAGCTGATGCTCTCCAGCGGACAGGACCCTCACAAACGGCATGATACAGTGTGGCATTGCATCATTAAACCATGACCAACTGACGTTTCAAACTGTAGGCGCCCCCACTAGCTAGGGGCTAAGACGAGCACGTGGTCTGCCTAATATTCAATAATGTCATGTTGGTGTGTGTGTGCGCGCATACCTGGAGTAGCCCTCCAGCAGCTGGGTGAGCCGGGCGTAGGTGAGGCGGGACTCGGGCACACTGATCATGAAGGGCAGGCCCACGTTCTCCACAGTGGGCCGACACAGGCCCTTGTGGCTGGACCAGTGGTTCCTCTGACACACTCTGGACAGGATGACAAGCGGGCACTTGTCAATCTGTGTCCGGGAATCCTGGCTCCACCCCACAATAGACCCCTCAGCTTTCTTTTCTCTGAGACGACCCTGGTCGCATTAGCGCTCACACAGTCGCCCTTGCTGGTAGGCCCATCATGGTGGGGTAGTGAGGTGACGTTGAAGCCAAACGTGTTGCTAAACAGTGGTAGAGCTAGATGAGGCCCTCAAGACAGTTGTAGCAACCCTGGATGTGTCAGCTCTGTCCAATAGTTTCAAAATTAACCAGAGGTCTACGACCGGCAGGAGGAAATGACTGGAACCAGCGGAGCGCGGTCAGACCCCACAAAGTGCATTTTAGACCTGGTTACACCAGGCTACTGGGGATGTAAAATATTCCTCCTCTCGCCCTGTTAGGCTCACACCATCATCTACCCCTCCCCCTACAGCAGAGTGCACGTGTGTGTTTCACACATGCACAGTAAACAGCATGACCACCACCACCACACACCAGTGTTGTGTTTGTGTGTGTGTGAGAGATGAGAGGCCGCAGGTGAACTCACTGGTTGCAGTAGCCCACGCGGTAACAGCGGGTGCAGCGCTTCAGCTTGTCCTCCTCGGAGACGGGTGGCTTGAGGCAGGCGGCACACTTGGAAATGGGCGTACTGGGGACCTGGAGCCTCTGGGTGGGTAGACGGTTGGAGAAACACCGCTGTCACGCTGCCATGTTGCAGTGTTTATTAGGATAAACACATTGCTCACTTGGAACTCAAGACAATTGTTACCAAGGGAACCATGAGGGGTAGAACATCATCGTCATTATCAAGACAAGTGTATCTACAGGTCATTGCTATATACTGCTTGGACCAAAGGCAATGCAGGTATGAATCCTGCGTCTAGCTGGCTAACTGACGCTGCTCTTACCTGCTGGACTCTGAGCAGCAGCACCCGCTCTTTGGACAGCTCTTTGGACAGCACCTCGAAGCAGAACAGCATGTCGGAGGACGACACCGTGTCCAGAGAGTGGGACGGCAGGAACACTCGGTGGAAATGGCTCTTCACCACCTGGGGAGCACATGGTTCCCTGTCACAGGCGCCCTCGTCCCCATGGCGTGAAACAGCACATGGCTCTGAGCCCACTTATGCTAGGGTGTTGTATATCACAGAACAGTCAATGATCATTTAACGAGGAAAACAAATATGACGATCCATTCTGCGTGGACATACGAGGGCTGAACGATTTTAGAAAAAAAAATCTAATAGCGATTTTTCTGACAGATATTGCGTTTTGATTTGCGATATTTTTCTAAAGTCAAGATTTAAGTTAAATATTTATGTATCATATTTAAAACATGTTATGGAGCATTATCACATGAGATGCATTCAAAATATTAACTGCTCTATACTCAAATGAAAGATGAGAGCATAAAGATACAGGATTCATTTGTTTAAGCATAGATGTATTGCATTTTAGGACATGCAACAACAGTCCATGCACCTCGGCTATTTTATAGACTATTTTTTAGATGTGCTCAAGCACACCTAACTTGCATTTCAGCATCCCTAAAATAATTGGGATATTTGTTTTTTACCAACTGTAACATTTAGGGACGGGCCGCCGATGGGCGGCTCACCTCCCCCCACCCCCCACCGTTACCGGGGCCAGCAAGCTCCAGACGTTCACTCCCCCACGCTCCCCGTCTCACGGGTGTTAGTACTGATTGTATATTGCACATGTGGGTTTGGCTTGGGTATTTAGGTTGGGGTATTCATTGGTTTCAGTGTCAGTTATTGTTTACTGTTAGTTGCTGTTTGTGAGTGGTTTCTTTATTAAACTTATAATTTACTCTGAAACATGCACCTGGTGCCTGCTCTTCCCGCACTGCACTGTGACACCAACGTTTAAGCTCTCTAACGTTACATTTTCTTGGCTTGCCTGTAGAGACTGAACAAATACACAGCCTGTGAAATTAGTGATTTAGCAGGCACTCTATATGTCTATTCTCATGAGACCCCCCTAGATGTTCGATCCTAGAAACTCCCCTGCTGGAACTATAGTTCCACTGTTCCAGTGTCTGTGAACCTTTATGGGCACTGTTCTTTTTGTTTTATGGCGCTCATTGGTGATCGGCCAATCAGTCGGGACTAAAGCCGGTTATGCACCCTGTTATTTACACAGATGCGGCACAAATAACTTTGTGGACATGATCTAGCTCCAAATGAGATTGTAACGTTCTCATTGCCGTCAAGAATGTCAGACTACGGAGTTACCTTCACAGTTTGCATTCGGAATAACATTGTTCATCTCAGTAAGAGTAGGCCATAGTCTTACTTTTTTTGTGAACCAGACGCTGGCTACCTTGTTGTCTCTCTCGCCCAGCACGTTGATTTGACTTGCACAATAGTTGGACGGCCGCGTACAAGCGTGCTAATAGGGTCCCTGTCGCCCACTTCCTCAGAAACAACCACGACATCAGCCACTCCATACAGTAGGTGTTTACCATTCTTTGCTTTTCTTCGCGATTGATTATCCTACATTTCCGACTTTGTTTCTAGCTCAGCGAAGGCAATTTTTCAGCAAAGCTCCCACAAATGTGTTTCACGTGTTGACTGGGGCACAAGGGTGACTGCAACCAAATACAACAATTTACCCTACAAAAACAAATAACTGGGTCAGATTCGCATATAAATCGCATATCGCATGCTTTGCGATTGCATTAATCGTTTAGCCCTAGGAAATCCTGTACTGTCGTATGTGGGCCCGCTAGCATTATTCTGGTAGTTAGGCACCCAGCCCTTCAACAACAGCATTTAAGACACAATGCTGTCTTGGAACTCCCATTTCCAAGAAGGCAATTCGTTCTACCTCTGCCAGCTGGAGGTTCTCCGGCTTAATTCTCACACTCCTGGAGATGGCCTCTAGGACTTCGGCTGTGCTGGAGTTGTCCTTGCTCACGCTGACCAGGAACTGACAGAACACACAAACACACACAATGATCTTCTCCTCAGAGAACCTATTATATGCAAGGTGCACAGTAGTAGTAGAAGTAGAAGGCGGCATTATCTGACCTTGACAGGCTTCTTATGAGGCTCTTTTGCAAAGTAAAAGACTGTGAGCACCTTCTGCTTCTGGGGCAGCGGTACAGGCAGGTAGAGGAAGGGGTCAAAGGTAATGGACACCTAGACGGGTCAACCAGACACGAGCGTTACCAGGACGCCGGTTCAGTAGCAGAACAGGGGACACGCCTCCCCTGACAGCACAAGCATGTCAGCGCTAACCTTGGAGCACATGGGGCACACCAGCTTGGACTTGAACTGGCCCTGGAAGAGGTCCACTATGAAGGAGTCGTTCCTCATTTTGTGCCTCTGCCATGCCTCTTCAGCCACCACCTGGACACACGTACGTTGAAGTACAGGACTACCAACGGTAATATCAAGCTGTAGGTGCAGCTGGCCATAAGCACCTCTTTAAAAAAAAAAGGTATGTTCATGTTATCTAATGAACACAAATGCATTAAGGACAGTACCACTGGTTTTAAAGCACACACGCACGGCATTACCGACTTCCCCTCACTATGCATTTTTCATCTCCCCAGAGAAACTCTACCTCTGGACCACTGCCATCAGGCAACTCAGCCAGTTTGACCACTGGGAAAAAGCCAAATTTCACAAACACATTCTGAAGCACTGTTTCACTGGGCTGAAATTGTGTGTCAACATATTGAGTGGTTGAAACGTAATGTGCGCTTGACTATGCATGCTGAGGAGAAAAGAGGGCGACCGCCTCCAGCGCACCTCATCCAGACGGCCGTCAGAGTCCACCGTCTCCGTGTAGGGTTTGTTCTGGATGCGGTTCATGTCCTCGTGGAGGCCGTCCAGCAGGAAGGCCATGAACTCCTGGGCGTCGTGCTGGGCGTAGCCTGTGAACTGGCTGGCTTTGCTAGCCACGATCGCCTGTGGGCCAGCACAGAGGAGTCAGATGGAATGGAAGCCTGTCCTGCCCAGGAGCAGAAGCCAGACTGTGGCCAGACTGGGTCCCGCTGTTGTGTGCGTTTACCTTCAGCTTTGAGGGTTGGAAGGCGTGGTGTGTTCCTTTCCAGAGGGCCCTGAGCAACACAGCGAAGCCAATGGCCAGCCTGCCTCCTGTACCCAGAGGGTTATTACAGTTGATCTCTGCCTCGAAGCCTCGATCTGCAGGGACAGACACACGCACGCGCACACACACAGAGAGAGGATCTACGTCAACCTCAGAGAAGTACAGCGCACGTGAACTGGAGTCTGTTCAGCATGCAAAAGAGCTGGATTGGATCATGCAGCTGAGGGAACGTGCACGCTCCACAGTATCTCAGGGAGAACAAGCATCTCAAGTATTTTAACAGCTTAATAGGAGCCAGGTCGATTTGAGAGAAGAAGATAATGTACTGTAACTAAAAACCTAGACCTAGAATAGCTGTTATATAGAATAGAATAACTGTTAAACACTGAATATATGCCCGCCAGCATGTTTCACTCGGCATGGCATTAAATAGAAATATTTTAATAAGAACTTTTTTTAAATATAATCGAACTGCAGTGTAGCGCACCGTTTAAGGAAACATTTGCATATGTTGGTTTGGAATCCTATCAATGCCTGACACCAAATTACACAAAGATGACAGCCTTAGCATCAAAGATACTTTGTATGTGAGGGCCGTTCCCCGTTCACGCCAAACTTCGCCCGCCTCCTGTACGCTCTCGCCACTCGGGACCCAGCCTCCCGTGACATCTGGGCATTACGCACCAACCAGGCCACAATCACCAGAATACTAAATACCTGTGGGCTTCAGTAGCTTATATCTACCTGTTCCTTTCGCCAACATGATTGTAAGGTATTGTACTTAGAACCTGCCATTGTACCTTGCTCACTGCACGTTAATCTCCCTTTGCGGTTTATTCTTACAATACCTATACGAGCAGGCATTCTCTGTGGTGAACATTACCAAGTCCAAATTGCACAATCGGCTGACAGACATTTAAATTGCGTAATGAAAATCGCAACTGCCCAGAAACTGGTTAAACTGATATGCCAGATGAATTGCTGTCACAACTCCACGGACAAACTATACTAAAGCCTTGCGAGATCAGGATAATATCACGAGGCTAGAAACTGGTACCTGATGTCGACAAGCTGGTAAAAGCCAAAAAATGTCAGGTGTCCACAAGTAAGTAAAAATGTAAACAGGCTTCCTTATCCACATTTATGTTACAGTAGCCTACATCAGATATTAAAATAAACAATATGTAACTAAATATTGTTAAACGTTTTATAACATTCTATTTGTTGCACGTATATAAAAAGGAAAAAGTAAGAGAACAGCTTTACAGGGTGT
The DNA here is from genome assembly GCA_025399935.1 of Amblyopsis rosae. Taxonomy (NCBI): domain Eukaryota; kingdom Metazoa; phylum Chordata; class Actinopteri; order Percopsiformes; family Amblyopsidae; genus Amblyopsis; species Amblyopsis rosae. The sequence goes on from JAODTR010057351.1 coordinate 9,929, forward strand.
TTCTTCCTGGAGCTAAGCATCCTCTAGAGAGCCCACTGACCGTGGAAGTAGTCCCTGAGTTCTCTGGTGTTGGACAGGGATTGGATGACGCTGTTCATGAAGCAGGTGTTGCCCAGGTTGACCAGCCCTGTGAAGCCGGGCAAGCACACCTTCTTCTCCTCCTCTTCCTCGTGCCGCTCGCTGCTGAGGGGGAGCGTGTGCGCCATGGGCTGCACCATGCACGTGGGCTTGGGCTGTGAGGACCACACCAGCGCCAGCGTTAGCCACGCGCTCCTATCCCCCCATCGTCAGCTTGTGTGTGCAGCTACTCACCATGGCCAGCGTGGGCTCCGTCTTGTTGAGGGACACGTGTTCGGAGATGGAGCGCGGCGCCACCGTGTCCAGCGGCGGGGTCTTGGCCTTGTCCTCGCCCACCCGCGGCGGCTCTTCGTTGGTCGGCAGGCTGTGCTGGCTGCTGCCCGGCTGGCTCTTTTCTATGGCGGCAGGGCTGGATGGCACAGCAACCTTGGCGCCACCCACTGCACCTTAAACAGAGGAGGATGGAGCTTGAGGTTAGAGGTTAAGGGTCATGCAGTTAGGGTCGGGTATGGTTCACGTTTGAATTCAGTACCTTTTTTTGGTATTTTACTCTGTAATAACATTACAGTAATTACATGTTGCCTATGGGGAAAAACTGCCTGACTGACTCTTTACAAACAAACAATGTGTTTTAGGAGTTCTGCTTTAGCCTATTGCCTAATTTAAGCATTATTGAACTGTGCCTCCTTCAGTTTACCTGATCGCCCCATACACTGTACTGTAGCCACACTGTATTAATTATTACTTATTACTTATTATTACTACATTACTAATTATGAATAACTACGTTCTCTGAAACAGAAATCTTACGTTAGCATTATGGCTGTAGCTATCGATTATTTTAGTAATCGAATAATCCCGATTATTTCAACGATTCATCGATGAATCTAATAATATATTTTTCTATAGTAAAGAATAATAGTGCATACATAAGAGAAAATAAGAAATGTCATCATATAATGAACAAAAAAAAAATCTATATTTGCCTAAATTGTATACAATATATATGTAAAAACTAAACCAATTTTGTGCATTCAAGTGCAATTATGACGGGAAATTCTGGTAGGCTACAAACACAGTTCTTGCCATCAAAACTAAACTTAATATAGCCATAACTGCTGCATTGGATTGGTGCATTTTTTGCTCCAATTGCTAATTACACTACTTGATATTTTTGCATTCTGTGATATTTTGTGCATTGCTGTGAGATGTAGGTGTGTGTATGCATGAGAGAGACTGTTATGCACTGTATATAATAACATGAATGGCTTAGGTTTCACATATTGACCTGGCATTTTATTTTCTGTGGTTAATCTTATCAAAATACAAAACTCCAATCAAGAGACTAAGCACTTGCTTTAATTACTGGACAGGCCTATGTGGGCCTTTATTTAATTGCTTTCACACATCTTGCTCAGACAAAAAGGTAAATACTACTAAATTGATTATTTAAGCCAGTATGCATATTATCTATATCTTAGAATAATAAATAGGACTACCTCTTTCTTTGTTTACTCTAGATTTAAGGAGCAATAGTTAATTAGGTCGGAGCCGTGTTAGTGTGGCTTACATTTTAAACACAGAGACAAGGTGCCTTTCAGATATGAGTCTACTTGACATAGTTTTCACTCTTTCATTCAGCTAACAATTATATTTTGTAGCCAGGTAATGAAAGGAAACACCTAGGCGCAAGTAGACCTATTTGTCAGTTTTAAAAGTTACGTCTTCATTTGACAAACGATGTGAACCATCGGCTCCACAGGAGAAAATTCACTTGGATTCATTCTTTTTATTCTTAATCGGTGGACTGTCCATCGTGGACCCTTTGAAGGATTATAAATTAAGGAATAGACATTCTGGTTTAATGACCACTTCCAACTTAATAAGGTATGAGACAGTCGCCTTGGTTTACATGCTGGGTAAATCTAAATTAGGTCATTACTTTGATGTTAAAATGATCGGAAGAATCTCACGATCAAAAAACGTGTAGCACGTCTACTTTGACAAGTTTAAATCATAGACCTATGTTTTAAACAAGTTTATGTGCGCAACTCCATGCTTTCTTAATGTCATGTTCACAGCATGCGCGTGTGCGACAGTAGGCCTACATAGAAACGCATTGCACAGTTAATATATAAATTAAACGAAGCTTCGATGAAAGTAATTTGCGAGTAATTGAGCAATCTATAATCAGGCCAGCCCAGAATTTCATTGTTTTCTGTTGAGTCTCCTGCTGCCAGCGCTGGAGAAATGTAACTCTCCGGGAACTACGGAACTAAGTGGGAGTACAGAAAAAAGGTAAACCTGTGATTGTTTTTGGCTCGCCGTAGCTGTGATTGTGGTGAACATTGAACAAGCTGCAGGCTGTGCAGGGATGATGTAATCTCACTCACGGTACCGATTGATTTTACCTCAATCGGTACTCGGTAGTACAGACATAATTTGGTCGATACAGAGTTCGGTACCCAACCCTACATGCAGCGGGATCACCATGTGTCTGACACACCAGGCAGCACATCAATGTGATATTAAAAGGTGTCTATACCTTATAGATAGGGCTGTGCGATATGACGATAGAAAAACATCTACTGTGTAGATGCTCCTTTTCACTTGTTGACACAGTTTGTTGACTTCTCAATGCAATGTAGTTTAGGTAAAAATACCACAGAGTTTGTGTGTGTGTGTGTGTGTGTGTGTGTGTGTGTGTGTGTGTGTGTGTGCGTCATGGTCTGCTAGCTGCCCATTCTCTGTACATGCTGAAAACTATTCTAATGTTTCTACACTGCCCTGGCTTTGTAATAAGGAACACAAAGTGGTGCAGGCTGCACAACACTATGTGTTACCAATGTGGGTGACACAGATTCTGAGGGAGCACACTATGGCATCGACTGGATTTCTATATTATTAATAATGTAGTTATCCGATTAACCGAAAAAATTATCGATAGATTAATCGGCCAAAAAAATAATTGTTTGGTACACCACTATTATATAATAACATAATATTAAAATAGAAACACTTGTCAAATGAAATTATTCCCAATGATTTGAGCATACAAACGCTTTGGACAAATAATATTTTCACATTGAATATAACATTGAATACCTTGAAAAAAATTGCCATAATTTTCGCTAAATTGATTCATTACCTTTTAATACTTTTTAAGACCTCACGGACACCCTGCTTTAGATTACCTCTTAACCAGGGGTTTTCAACCCTAAGACATCTAGAACATGCAGGGCAGAGGGTCCCTAGGACCAGGACCCTTGAGAAGGGGAAGATATGACTGTATAACACCAACAGAGTTAGAAGCCAGGCAGCAGACCTTGTGTGACTGGGGCCTCCAAGCCTCCCCAACGCTGGCTGTGCCTCTTCTTCAGGGTGATGTCCAGGCGGGATGGGGTGAAGGAGTAGCCACACTGCTCTGGCTGAATAAGATTCCTGATGGATGCATGGGAAAATATCTGAGCACACTGGTGACTCAGTCCAAATACAGCAAGAAGACTGATACTTTGTATTGTGGATTAGGAAATGCACTGTACCTGAGTTTGATTTGCCACTTGAAGACCGTATTTGGTCCACAGTCAGGATGAAAGCGTAGAAAATGAGCATCACTGAAACAGACAGTGAGAGCCCCAATAGTAACTGGTATTTTAAGAAAATACTGTACTGCTGTGCCTTGAAGCAGTGCTTCTCTGCTGTGGCCATTACCTGGTCTGGAAGATAAGGGTGAAGTCCTGTTCCCTGAAAATAACCCTTGCCGTATCCTTGAAGATGCCCTTCATGTAGACGTTGACGACCATCAGATCTGTGCCCTTCTCGTACGAATCATTCTTCACAAACTGCAAGTTGACCATGGGCTCTGGAACTGAAACAATCAAAAATGTTACAGGAAGTTCAATTAATGTTAGAATTAAGATATTGCAACGCTCCCATTGGAAAGTGTAAACAGTTGTTTCCTGACCTGATCTGACCTATGATTACAAGTAGACAGCGTTTAACCAATAGGCGTTGCTACAACCGTTTTGATTGCCTCATCTAGCTCTACCACCATTTCAAAACATGCTTGATTGTCATCCCACTAACCCACTGTGATTGGTCCGCCAGCAGGGTGGCTGTGAAAACTAAAGCTCACAGGGTTTACAGACTATAGAATCTCATCTTAGAAAATGTATCTGAGAGCAACTGACGGGCGGAGCCAGGCTAAACAAGCACCACCCAGGTGCAACTACCCTTCCCCCCCCTTCACTGCTGAAAAGATCCGACCTAGAAGAAACACTGAAAAATATGAATGAGCTGCGTTGCACCTAACTTTTGTCCTGGTGCTCCTAAAAATGTCAGTAAGGAGCACCAGTGCTACTAGTGGGAAAAAGTTAGTCTGGAGATCTAACACACAATTAAAATGTCCTCCCCTCCCCCTTCTCTAATGAATCATAATGATATATTATTTGATAGTTTAAGTTTCAAGATGTGGCCTCAGGCTGCTGGAGGTGGAATAGTAGTTTAACTGTAGCTTACATACAAATGTGAGGTTGTATACCGACCAAAACCCCACAGTATTTCCAAATGGGGCTTTTTAGAATGCCAAGAGTGCAAATCCTACTATGCGGCTGAGTTGTGGACTCAAAAACTCCATCATTACCATGACGACATGTTGAATTATCCCCTCATTTAAGCTTGACCTACATTAGTTAACCGAGGTGGGGGTGATCCCTTGGCCACACAACATTCTCCACTGACCTTCCTCATGCTTGGTCGCCAGAGGAGGCTCCTCTTTTGACTGGTCCTTCTCCTCCTGCTCAATGCTGCTTTGTTGGTTCAGGGCTAGCCCCGACACCTGGGTGTGCTTGGGGAGTGGGGCAGGGAGTGCCATTGCCCCTGTGTGGCATGGGGCGGGCCAGGGCTCCTCCTGAGACCCTCCAGTGTCCAACGGCTCCTTCTCTGGCTCAGAGTCGGTCCGCCTTGACGGGGAGTGGCCGGCCCTCTCTGGAGAAGACGGGGGCGCTGCGTTGACGGGGCAGCTGGGATTGAGGTGGCTTTGTGCCCCGGGGGCTGCTGGGAGTGCACCAGCGCCATCTGCAGGTGCCCTGGACTTGGTCTCTGTGTCTGGGGACTGGGCTGGGTTCTCTTCCATCTAGGTGGGGGACAGGGAGAATCACTCTAAATACAAAACATCCATTTTGTGAAAGTCCCACCACCAAAAGGCGTCTTTCTCCATGTTATTTAAAAATGTACACATGTATGTGGGGAATACTTCATACAGACACCAGGGCGCTGTGCAGTTTGAAGTGACAAATAACCATTTGAACCATAAAATAAAGAAAGGTTTTTAGAATTTAAATAGAATCTTTCAATGCAATTCAACTCAAACAATGTGTCTTGCTTGACAACGTGTAATGTAAGAATACACACAACACAATGAATAAGCTGAAGCTAGATTCCTTGTCAAACCGGTGTGTCTGGTTATTTGAGTGTTTGTGCTGCCAGGGTACCCGAGTGTTGCTGACAATGCTTGGGGGGGCGGGGCCTACTGCAGGAGTGAGCGTCCTCTCTGCTTGGACCTCGGGCTGCTGTGAGGGTGGCGTGGCCTTGGTGGTGGGTCGCGCGGGGGAGCGCGTGGCGCTGGAATCCAGGGGCTCCCCTGTGGCGCCTCCCGTAGGCTTGGTGCTGCTGGTGGCATCCCCAGGACAGGCCCTTGGCCCGGACGCCTTGCTCTTCAGGGAGCGCTTGGCGCTGCGCTCGGCCCTGCTACCCCGCCGTGGCTCGCTGTGCACTGGAGAGGACGGGGGCGGGGCCTGGGCTGTCTCCGTGGAGATGGACCCCGCCTCGCTGGAGGCCATGGGTGGAGGCAACTGCTCCTTTCCGCTGCTAGCATGTGCGTCTAGCGGCTCCTTCTCCTTCTTGTTAGACTACATGGAAGCAGGCCGAGACAAAGCCAAACGTCAACACACTGTAAAGTCACTAGGAACTCTAAAGCTAGAACTACTCTGGGAGCGACAGAAACAGAAATCGCCAGGTCGCTGGTTGACTCTTTGGTGTAGCCGCTGGATCAACCGCTCCTAAACCAAAACCCGACGCTCTATCAACTTTATATAGCCATTGAGAGGTCAGTGATAAATCAGAATATAGGCAAGGCTTTTCAGGCTTTCTTGCAGAGTAATATCAATATAAAAAACACAAAAACCTAATAACATTGACAACATTTATTTTTTTAGCAGCCCAAAAGCAAGTAAACTGTTGACTGTTTGTATTTCAACATGATACCTCCAAATCACGGCAAATGGATGGATATGCGCAGTGTTGCTCGCCTGTTTAGGTTTCCTGTGACTCCTTCATCTTAATTAACAAAAAGGCATAGAAAGGCCTACATTTGATAACGCAAGCACTAGGCTACTAGATTTTGGTGTCAGTGTTGTGGTTTGCGGTTTACTAGCTGTCAGTAATAGTCCCACAACTTCCTTGTTGCTTTTTTCTGCATTGTCCGCACAGACTCAGAATGTAGCTGAAAGAGCGTGGGACACGCCCAGTCGCTAGTCCACGCCTTAGTGTAGTTCTAGCATAACACACATACTTGAGAAGGCTATGCAAGGGAATGCATACACATTGTATTTATTTGCATCATTAAAGCCAGATTAAAACAGAAGTACACAACAAATAAACAAAAGTGCGGTGTAGATGTGGCAAGAGGGTTTCAACATCTCGTAGTACAGAAGCCTGAAATACAACTGCTTGACAAGCAACATAACAGCTGAAACAAAAGAAACTATTTTTAAACCTTAAAAATGCATGGATAGCATGTTTAGCCTCTTTTGTATGCATTATTCAATGTCTCTTGGTTCCTTGTTAGGATTTTGGTTCTAGTCAAGACAGCAAACATACATTTATTTGTACACAACTGAAGGGAAAGCATGGTTGGCATGGTTATGCACTAGGGATTCACCGATTGCATTTTTCCCTGACCGATTCAAATTACCAAAATTACCAATAACCGATTCCGATTTTATTGTACAGCTCGGTCATTTAGATGCAGATATTAAATTTACTCACGTTTTAAGCCACCGCTCGCCGTCATCGGAATTTGTTGACGGTCCCTTAACCGACAACGCTCGTTTGTCATGCGTTTACATTTTTACAAGTCAGCATCTGTTTAAAAGGATGGTGCATGGAGCAGCCAGGGGGCACACAAAAATATATAGTTTAAATGAACTGCCCAAATCTTTCTTCGAGCCATGTGTAATAGAACTGTCGCCACCAGTAAGATAATCTACACCCTGCGTCGCCAACTGCGAGTCATCAAAACAGAGACAACATGACTGTCGCGGTACGGTAAAGACT
>JAODTR010057362.1:0-17339 GCA_025399935.1 Amblyopsis rosae
GTTTTTAACTGTAAAGCACGTTGAGTTGCACATTGTGCATGAAAGGTGCTATACAAATAAAGTTTATTATTATTATTATTATTATGAGGACCTGCACATGGGAACTTACTTAGCCCATAGGTGCCATATGTTATGCTTAACAGCATAGTCGTGTGTAATAAAGTGTGCACTGGCTCTGTACTGTATATCTCCATTAGCCGTGAAGTGTGCTAATGGTAGTGTGTACTAGCTTACTTACTTTGTCTCCATTAACCAAAGTGTGAATGGTTATTACTCTGCGAGCATTGACCTGCAACACACACATGCACACACGCACACACACGCACACACACACACACGCACACACACAGAGTATCGGCTCCACTGATTTGTGACCTCTTTCCCTCCTTCGCTGCCATCTCACTCTTATCGATTTCCTCTCCTTTGCCTCTCTCTCTCTCTCTCTCTCTCTCTCTCTCTAGAGTTTCACTTGTTCCTTTTCTCCCCTTCTACACATATTCTCCCATCTTTCTTGTTACTGATGCCTTCTCTCTCTCTCTCTCTCTCTCTCTCTCTCTCTCTCTCTCTCTCTCTCTCTCTCCCTCTTTCTCTCCCATACACACACACACACACACACACACACACACACAGTGATTGTCCATGTTCAATTATTAACAACCACCAAGGCTTCTAAAAGAGGTCAATTACCTTCTGTGTCAGTAGCTCATGACATACTGGGCAACTGTGTGTGTGTGTGTGTGTGTGTGTGTGTGTGTGTGTGTGTGTGCTCCACAGGGAACAGTGAACATTCACGCGAACACATACACACACACACACACACTAAAACCGTCGTCATGTCATCCCTTCTCTCATGACCACTCCCCGTCTCTTTTCCCCTCTGCCTCCCTCCATCGCTCGCTGTATCTTTTGTGCCACATGTGACAATGCCTACTGGTTTTCCCTCCGCCTCTATCTGCCTGTTAATCTCCCAGTCTGTCTGCAGTGCTGCTGATGAAATGTAAGCCAGAAGTTGCGTGTTGCGTTTTTACTGTTTTCCATTCTGACCTTTTACATCTCACTCAGAGAAGACAGAGCTTTTAACTTCCTCCCCCCTGTTCCCTCCGGGCTGTTTTGTAACTGCTGTCTTGCCTACAGTATATCTCCAAGTCTGTTTGCCTCTAATTACTTCCTTGTTTCCTTGCTCATTTGTGATTCGGAGAAATAATGATCTTCTTGGTGGCTCCATTGTCACGATTTTCTGCTTGGATGTGGAGTTGAAAGAAACAGACAGTGCCAGAGACACGGCACGTAGAAACGGAACAAATGTGGCAGTGTTGTCATTGTTCGTAAAACTGTTATTTTTTCAGTGAAATTGTCTGCAAATTAGATATTTTATTAAAATGATCATAATAATAATTAAGTATGACCGTTATGATCACCTCTTAAAATGCTGTACACTGACTTTTTCCGCAATTAGTGGCACAAAACACAAAACTATGTTTAGTTGTGATTTTCTAACAAATTACTGTAGTTTCAGCTTCAACAAATAATTTCACTACATTGCAAACAAGTCCAAAGTTACAGTACGTGGGCGACTTAATGTATATTTGCCAAGTTAATTGTAAAAGTCTATCATGGCAATTAAACAATATAAGATGTGAAAACTTCAGATAAAACGAATAGGCTGTAACTGAAAATAATTATTGCTTCCTCATTTCTTCACTACTGGTACCAAGATTAACAGTAAATTAATCTAATTAAAAATAAATCCAGTTAATAACAGCAGTTAATTGTGGAGCTCAATTACTCAACTCACAACATTCTGCCACTCTTTATTAGGTTGGTATGAATACATCCAAAATGTGATGTGATGTGTTTTTTTTTTTTGTTTTTTTTTTTGCTTATCTGATCACTTGTCCAGAAAGTAGAAGAGTAACGTCTTCAGAAGTAATTACAGTAATTTCCCTTCAAATTCAATTTAAATATACCCTCCTCTATTTGTGTCTGGAATTAGTATTGTGTTTGTCAATGTACGAGAATCATTTGTGATTGTGGTTTGAAAGTCAGATATTAGAGGACCGTGAGTGAGTTTGCATTGTTTTCTGAGGGCCAAAGTACCAAATGCTTGGCCTTGTTGTTTTTATAAATAGGCAAAGTGTTTCTCATGTACAATATGGGTGCAGGTTATCTGGAAATACATACAGTATTTATATATGTAAGGGTGTGGAGTTACCCATATAGGGAAGGTTGGGGTAGGCTTGTTGTGGTTACTGCAGAGATAGAGCTATTTAGAACTGATCAAGGACAGGTGTGTTTGAACGCTTCCTGACAGTTTCCTGAGGTTGGTTAATGGCTTGTGTGTGGCTGGCTACGTTATTGTCGTGCGGTTGTTGCGGCAACAAGGAGCAGGCATCGTGGGGCATATTTTACCTTGTGTGTGCTACCATTGTCAATGTTTTTTAAATATGAATATTATAGATTGAGTCTTTCATGTAATTGTCAACTTTACATACTTTATTTGAACAGTGCCCTTTTTTGGGGAGGCCCGATAATAAATATGAATAAACCTTCAAACGAAGCTTCGTCTATTCGCTAGTGATTACTACGGAAGCTCAGAAGCTCAAAAAAACGACATTCGGGCCAGCTCTAGTTACAGAAGAAGTCAGTTTCAGAATTGACTGTAATGCCTTAGGAACTGAAATTTGAGGTGAACCACCTCAATAGTAGTTAGTTTGTAGTATAGTAGTAGTAATAGTTTGAAGCAGTACAGTAAGGTATATTAAACTCAAAACTTATGGCTACTGTCCGTTGTGTAAAATCTCTATATATGAGTTGTCATTAATATTTTACTTGTAGTTTCTGAGATAAAATTAGTGTTTTCCCTCTTTAGTTTCTTTCGTGTACTCCACCGTTTACAAATAAACTTTGTTATGAGTTTTGGCATTCTAGGAGCGAGAGGAATCACTTTCAGTGCTGCGGATGCCCGAGTGATTGATAAAAATGTTTGTGAAGATCTCCACTTGTCTTGATCCATGTCTCATATGTTTTATCTTCTTTACCCATTCTTCCTTTAGCTGACAGGAGGAGGTTGGTGGACCTGATGTGCTGTCATGCTACAGACTAAAAGTCCCACCTTTGTCTCGTCATAACAGATTGATGCTTTGAGCACAGTAGCTAAACCAAATAAGAATTTCAATGGGCTGGAACTTTTACACCTCTGGTAGTTCAGCTTTTGCTTTCTGCCTTGTTTCATTTTATTGACAATACAAACAAGTTATATGTGCATGAATACATAAACAAATAATAAATAAACTGTAGGGATTCCCATTGCCAAAATATTACAGTATTACGTTCCTTTTTTCCATACCGGTAGCCTAGCTAGACCATCTAGCAACCAGAAAAGCCACTGGCATGAGTTTCAGTGATATATTATGATCACAGTCAAATGCAACACGAGTCATGCTAGTGCAGCCTATAGCCTAGAGCCATATTTGGCTAATGTGACTGGGCTAGGCTATAGCTGTGATTTTGGCACAAGACGACTAAGGTAATTTAATCATAATTAAATCATTAATGTAGTTCTATTTTGAATGAGAGCAGTGACCCACATCCTGTTAGTACTACTGTGCAGTTTGTAATGGCACAGACTATCATCTGGTCAAAGGATGGACTAGCCACTAGTCAGCAGGTTTATAGACTGCGTTCACTCACGAATACTGTACTTACTTGTGAAGAAGACAGCGGTTCTCTTGCTCTGGTCAAACCTTTGCATGCCAACTGTTCCTTGAGAACCACTCCATCCATGCTATCATAGGTCCATGATAAAGTTGTAATTGTAATTGTTGTAATAGCTTACCAGCGCTGAGTGATGCTAATATTCCGTGGGTTGTGGACAGAATAACAAGATGCGTTACTTTCCAGTTACTCTTCAAAATGTATATTTTCAAAACGACGTGTTTAATTATTAAATCCACGTTGTTTGTTTTACCCTTTATGGCCATGGTCAATGGTGGGCAAGACTGTCTTAGCTTAACTAAGATGAGAAAATGAAATGATCTACCCTCTTTTTATCATTGTGACTAACATCAGCGCCATGCAGCCCTACAGTAAACACTTTGTAAGTTATCACTCCTCTGGTTGATGTACACTTACTTGTTTTTTTATTAACACCATTCTACTGCGACAGGCTACATATTGTAGTGCATGCTACAGTATAGTAAATTGTTGCATGTAAACACTTATTTAACTTTTTATAAACAACAATATGAACATGGTGTTATTTCCATTTGGCATTGACATTTTGGTGGTTATAAATACATTTATTTTTTATTTAACAATAACAATAATCTGGTGTCGTGTAAAAACTTGAACACGATCAATTCTATATTTCCAAGATCACACACGGTGAATCTTTGTGTGTGTTTGTGTGTGTGTGTGTGTGTGAGTGTGCTTGTGCGTGTGCTATGTAACTCCAGCAGTAAAGCTCTGCTATGTTTTTCCACTCAGCGAGACACTATGTGTCTTTGTAGCCTGTACCCCACTGAGAAACACAGGGCATTTCATCATTGCAACCGCTGATTTAGCCTGCTGAGAAACCCACCCGGCTCCCGACCCGGTGCTTCAACACAGTGTATATATTCCCTGCTCTTACGCTGTTTTCTTCCTGATGTTGTTGTTGTTGTTTTTTCCTCCTTCATCGCTTCCCCTGGTGTTCATACCAAGCTACAATACTATCGACCTCGCTGTAAGCCCCTCTGCTACAGTATAAGTCTGCTAGTCAACAGCATCCCCTTGTCTATAGGCTGACCATACATCCTATTTTTCCCAGACATGTCCTTATTTTGGGGCCTTTAAAATGTGTCTGGCTAAAAAATATATGGCTTTTGCTTTCATTTTGTGTGCATTTTTGCATTGAACTTTGGGTTTTGCCTTCTCAAACACCACCATTGATTTGAAATGAGTCAAATCAATGGTGTCTGCCTGAAACCAGTCTTCGTGAAATCAACTGAAAAAGAACGCAATGGTTGGTCATGTAGCCGACACTCACTTGGGCGTGATTTGTAGCCTTACATATCATTAGCATAAACTAAACGAGAATTAAAACATTTCTGTGTTTTCGAGTCGGTCGCAGGATCTGTGGGAAGCAGAATGTGTCACCTGCGCTGGCACATAGCCTAAATGCTACTGACTAATAAAGGTGCGATCTAGAAGCCCACATAGACTGCAGCTAAAGGGGATCGTGTCTGGTAAATAGGCTATACTATTATTCTTAAACACACTGTAATTGTTACAGCTTTGTTATTTTAAAACAGCTTTCCCTGATTCCAAGACAGCGCAGAAAAATTAAAGCGCTCTACTAATACATACAGACATGCATACAGTTGTTACGTACAAGCGATTGTTAATGATTGCACAGAATTCTGTCAACATATCACACGAATAATGAATAAGATTATCTTGATTATCTACAATAATGAGTATGAAACGGAGTGAACGGAGATGACGCGACTCTCTGGCTCTGGTCTGGAGGAGAGAGAACGGAGGTTCTGTGGCGAGAATATGTGTCTAGTGTAGATATGGGTCAGCATAGGGCCATATTGTAATTATTGAGTTCAACCAAATACAGCAAGGTTACCAATGTGGAAATCTCTGTCTGTAATCAGCTATTTACGGAGCTCCTGTTAGGCTAGGTTAACAACAAATGCTAGCTCTATAGCCTATACAACAGTACACATCAACACTGTTAAACAATAAAACAAATAACCATGCGAGTTCACTGTCTTTGCCAGAAGTAGCAAAAAGGTCAGGCAGTATTTCAGGATGCATTACAGTAGTGGTTATGTGTTGATGCAATCTTGTTGATAAAACTACTTTTAAATAGGCCTATTAGCTGTAATCATATCCGATTTCTGCAGAGATACTTTCCTATGTGTTATGTAATTAATTCTGTAGACTTTTGTTTTGTTTTGTTTAATATAGCATGCACTAACCATAGAGTCTTAACTAGTTATTATTTCTGCAAATATTATTGAGTCTGGTCATTTCATAACCGGTGTAAACCATGTGCATTGTGTTTGATTGAACATATTTTAGTCTGTGTTCATGCTAAATCTGTATTCATCCTAGTTTCGACTCCTCCACAAGATTTGTGCCCAAATGTTCCCACTCACTCGCCAGTCTGAAACTCAAAAGGCTCTGTGCATAATTCTATATGCTTTAGATGCATTAGCACGAGGGCACTGGCTCTAACTAGATGTCTTCCTCTATTTGATACGGTACTTGTCCATATGCTCTAATTGCCTCATTATCCCCCTTGCTCCAGTAGCAGCAGGATTGCTAGTTTATACTTCTTTCCCACCTCTTTGCCCTATTTGTCCCTCTGCCAGATTGTTCACCGACTGTAACTGCTTACCTTCTGCTACTGTGGTAGGTTGCGTGCTGGTTATAATTGCCTCTTTTTAGGTTTCTTTTTCTTAGCCTCTTGTTCTCAAGCTCTCCCTGTTTCTCTTTCATTTTAAGATGTGATGCCAAGAAAGGCCCCCACTAGATCCCTAGCTTGCACAAGCACTGGTAATGCTAGCTTTCAGGCTCTCTTTCTCCTTGCCCTCTTTGCTTTTACTTTCATCTTTTTTCTTCTGGCTCTTAGCAGCTTGCTTACTTGCTATTATAGCCTTACCTTCTAAATTATAATGCAATACTAAGCTCTAATCGTAGGCCATTGTGTCATTGCTTGCTTTCATATCCATCTTGGTGTTGTAGTTTTTAAACTGTTGTTTAAAAACTCTTGTTTACCAGCTTTCACTGCTCTCGATTTACCAGGTCCAGTAACAGCTTCTCCTTGAAAAAGGCAGTATAGTAAACAGTCTATTTACTGACACCTACTGGTTGGTAGAGTACATTCAGCTGAGTCGATGCAAATTAAACTGGTAAACATGTTTACCGCTGGAGGAAGGGGATGCCCGGATGATAGAATACAATGGCTGTTTCTCAATTCCAAGAATGCTAGGTACACACTTGTGTTCTTAAGAGGTACGTTCTTGCCAAGTGTCCTTCTGAGAATGGTCTTGCAAGAACACGAGGACAGATATAGATTGAGATGCATATTTTTGGCAATCGTTAAAGGCTATTGCGCTATACCTATGGATGACAACACTGAACGCTTGATAGCCGGTGGGGTATCATGGATGTCCCGGTCTGTAATTAGCGGGACCTCACATCTACAAAATCGTTGTAGCGAATTTTAAACTAGACTCCATCTTGATAAATGGACCACAGATTTGAAGTTAAAACTCTTTAGTTATTCTCTCTTCAAAAACCCTTAAAACAGCATTTTGTGACACATTTTACAGCAGTATTTCAAAAGTATAGCTAGTATTGTTGTGTGTTCTCTCGACTGCCATTGCCTCTTGTTGATTCGAAATGCATTCTGGGATATTCCACGGACAAGTTCACACACAAGTCACCACTGGATGCATCCTTGGTAAAAACTGTGACTCGAGAACACTTACAGGTATTTTATCCGTTCTTGGCTAGATGAGAACTTGTGAATTTAAAGAGTACTTGGCTGTGAATGATGACATTTCACAAGAACGCAAGAACGCAAGAACAGAAAAGAACGCATATTGAGAAACAGCCAATGTCTCACTTTAATGTATCTATATCAAAAAATTTCTTAGTGGACCTTTTAGTCAGAGATTGTAATTCAGAAAGTATCTACTCTTGGTCTGGTGTTCCTACACAGCCATGGCTCTGTCAATGGGAGCACAAACAAAGTGGTGTAGAGTGCACCACACAAAACTATTCTAGCCTTGGCAATGCGTTCCAATGTGTGGGGCAGAGATTCTGAGGGAGTGTTTTTGTTTGGATAGAGTTAAAATATCAAAAGTTTTTTTTTTTTTTTTTTTTCGGAATTATTACATTTACGTCTGCCCGAATGCTTACAATATACTGTATGTTAGCTATTACTTTCTGCCTTGCTGCTAGCCTCCCGTTAGCCTCTATGATTGCTTTTTTCTGCTAACTGTCTCCATATTCCTCTGGTGGTGGCATCGTGCAGAGTGTGTGCTTATAAGAACCAGCTGAAGTGTGATTAGTGGGCCAACATGGAGAGCGGCCTGCTTGAGCCTTTGTAACACTGCTGAACCTGAAATAAACTGGCAAGGGATTTTTTTTCCCTTCTTCTTTGTACTTTTCACTTCCGCTCCGCTGCTGCGTTCACCTAATTCCCCTTTTTATCTCATCTACTTACCTTCCACTTCTCACATTTTATTCTCCTCATTCGCGTTCTTGCTTGTCTGTCTGTGCCTGCGCCGGTACTTTGACACTTCCCCCAGACTGGAGGTTTTTATAATGCTCCACGGCCTTTCACGGCTTCTCACCTCCTTCTTAATCTGTGCTCTTAACCCCCCCTTTTCCCTTTCTCCTCTTTTTTAATCATTACTCCATTTTCTCATGTCCCATTCCCCTTGTTCCCTGCCTCTTCTCCCTTTTTCCTTATCTACATTTTTACATCCTTCCTTCTTATTTTATCCTCGTTTTACTCTTTGCCCCCCATTCGCCCCTGTCTTCATTCCCTACCATTACTCTCTATTAGAGCTCTATTTCAGCCCTATCAGTATGTTGTAGTGATTTAAGCCTCACACGACTTTCCATGGATCTATATTCAAAGAGTAGTTGTCAGAGGAAGACTGTGGTAGATTAGTGGTTTAAGAAAATATTGATTTATTCAAGTAAATCCAAAGTAAATGTACAATATATTATATATGTTTGTAAATAGCAGAACGTATTTAACAATAAATCATCTTTGGGTTGTGATTTTAATCCTCCAGCGGCCCTGATTCATATTCATCATTCTTCTTGTCTTGGCAACAGTAGCTGGGTTTACATGGACACATTTTTGTCTTTCCGAATGGAATCTTTCCGCTTGACGGTTGGGTTTACCTGTTTACATGGGATGTCACTTAATCTGGTCTAGTGTTTACATGCGCCGTCGCAATTTATCCGAATGGATGTTATGAATATGCACACATTATCTAGCTCATAATGTAACGTGTCCCGCTAGCAAATGGCAAAACTGGCTAGCTTCTAGTTGTAGACCTACGTTAGAGAGGGAGGCTATTCTTGTGAGTGGTGTAGAAATTTTGGGCTCCAGATGAAGTCACCGTACTAATTCCCATTCACTTTGTTGCGCTCCTCGCCGTTGATTTGTCTAGACTTTGTACCGTTCGATACGTCCATTGTAAAGTGGCTGTGCAGAATAATTTACCTGCATCAAACAAAACGCATTAGAACGCAATCAGGAAGTAATCGGGTTTAACCGTTTACATGGTAGAATTCTTCTTTCAATCGGGTCATGGAATGGGTTATACCTGTCCTTCTAAATTAAAATTCAATCGGCTTGGCCATTTCTCTTCCGATCGCGGTGTTTATATGAAGCGTGTTTTTTAGATTGGCTTTTAACCCAATTCCAATCGAGTATTAGAGGACAGGCTGCCAGCCACTCAGTTTTCACATGTACAGAGACATGGCCTATCTGAGCTTCAACATTTTTGTGGCATGATGGGTAAATAAGGAGTGTAGCTATAATGGGATCCAGTCTGTGTGTGATTTTCCAAGTTAGACTGAGACCAACTTTACACCTTTAATCTCAGATACACTTCATTCAGTCTACCTATAAGTGCTAAACCTCCACCTACCTATAAGCCCATTTACTGTTTACAAACAGTGATGACGTACATTAGCATGCAAGAGCCCCACCAAAGATCACGTTCAATTGCTTGCAGCCACATTGCCAAAATGCCTAAAAGACGCTGGTTGACATACTGTAGCGTGCTAAAATAAACCTCTGACATGTTGAAATATTGCTTTTAGCTAGGTAATGAATATGTTTCCCTCCAGTGGGCCTAGTTTGCCTATGGTCTGTATTTACAATGACTTTTGTCTAAAACCTTCACTTAAAAACATATACAAAGTTAGTTCTAGGTTTCCTACCTTGTTATCTAAACCTATACACTTAAGTATTAAACCGCAACCTCCCTTTAAGTTCTAAACCTCAACCTATACATTTAAGTGTTAAACTGCAACCTACCTTTAAGTTCTAAACCTCAACCTATACACGTAAGTGTTAAACCGCAACCTACCTTTAAGATCTAAACCTCAACCTATACATTTAATTGTTAAATCGCAACCTTACCTATCCAGTAAGTGAAGACAGCACAAAACACACGAACCACTCAGTCACCCTCTTCATGTCGCGTCACCTCTGCCTCTCCTCCTCCTCCCAGGGTTGGTGGTGCGAGAAGCCAGCATAGAGATCACACGGCAGCAAGTGGAGGAGCTGTTCGGCCCGGAGGACTACTGGTGCCAGTGTGTAGCCTGGAGCTCCGCCGGCACCACCAAGAGCCGCAAAGCCCACGTCCGCATCGCATGTGAGTACCGCCGGCCTTGAAAACTGAACCCGGTGAGGCAGATCCAAAATTGCCTTGCAGTTCCTTTAATGGCCACTTGAGGCTGGGCTTCATTAACTTGAGTCAATATCCATAGACTCCTATGTTAAAATGTTCAACTTTACAGCTGAAATAAACATGTACAGCCTGTTTAAAAAAAAGTTTTTTGGTCTCTATAGCGATGTAGTTTCCCCATTCATGGAAAGGTGGTGAATTTTTACATAATGAATCAGTTGAACATATTGTAAGCCACACATGTATCCCATTATTATAGCTTGGAGTTGGCAGAGTGGGGCACTGCCAAGATGGCGACACCCAGAGCCAGCACACTTCAGAGCTTCTAGCCCTTTCTGCAGAAAACATAACATTAGCACCGTCTTATTGTTTGTCCATGTATTTCTACAGTCTATGGTACAACCCAGACAGCTGTATACCCAGACCATTGCAGACCAGCAAACGCACACACACACACACAGACAGAGACAGACACGAGTGTATGCGGAGGGCGTATAAAGAGTCTCAAACTCACACTGTCAGCACCTCTGCCCTGCTGTGAGTTGAATGTAGGCAGCAGAGTTTAGGGGTGAGAGAGACTAAGGCAAGACAGGCCTTTTGACGTATGTGCAGGACGGTATACTGTATGCACACACACACACACACACACACACACAGACACATACTGTATGCACATGTGTAAGCTGATATTATTGATCTACAGGCCTATTAACATTTGCTGACAGAAGCAATATTCACTCAACAGCGCCAGCCTTTTAACTTTGTTTTGCCTTGAATGGGTGAGGGGGGCATTACACATTCACATCTCCACATGATGTGGCCTGGGTAGTGTTTTGGAGCCACGGGTTGCTTGTCAGCTTGGCTCTGCGCTGAAATGGCCTCTTTGTTCATAGCCTTTAAGTTCCTGTAAAAGAAGGAGTTGTCCATCACAGCTCCTTGCCGTGGCTTGAGATATGAACCTGTCACAGTAGTTTTTCATGCGTCGTTGACCCAGACTGTTCAGCCATTTGGGCCAATTGGGACTTGTCTCGAGTCCTTTTTGCTGCGAAGGTCAGCCAGAGAACAAATGGCAGTCATCTCAGGTTACTTGGTTGATCTACTTTGTATTATGTTGTCCTGATTGAGTGAGCTCAACAGTTGAATAGTTCAATAGTTTTTGCAGTGTACAAAATGAGTAGAGCAAACTAGACATTCACACAGGACGTCACAGAAGTCCAGCTGAGAGAATAATGCTTGCAGACATAGCCTCTGGAAAGCACATTTCACCAGGTTGGTTTATTGGAGTTGCTGAAGGAAATCTCTGTTGGGGTCCCTCATATTTCACTTATGGTTATTTTATTTGGCCATGAAAATGTATTGAATCTTTGCTTCTGGGGTTTTTTGATTTGCTGGAGAGAAAAATCAAACCTCAATAAGACTGATCAGCTTAGTCAATTTTCACAGTGAGACAAACTCAGTGGACGCTGACTGTTATCGGCATACTGCTCACACTTTGGTTTTGGGGTTGATGACATATCAAATCTAAACATCATGTACAATCATGTAGTTTGTGCAGATTAGGACCTTAAGCTGTCTCCTTGTATTCTTTTATAAAACAGGCTTTTTTTACAATATATATATATAAACTAGATATACTAAGCATAATATTTTCATCGATTTAAAAACAATTTCTTACGTACAAAATCCACCAAATAAATATACGCGCATATGTACTATATTTGCTGCCCATAAGGCTTGTTTAATCTGCCACGTAAAATCAGGTTCCTGAGATAAGACTATATATATAGGCCAGAGAAAAAGTGCAGGCACCACACCATATTGATCTGCGCAGTGATTAGTTTTGTAAATGCCTCTCGAACATTCTCAGACATCTAATAACTAAGGTCACAAGAATAACGTTCATAGCCTCACTGCATCCTTTCCCCATCTCACACTGTTGCTTAGGAAATAAACAGCCACGAGTAGACAAGTAGACTATACCGAGGCATGGCTGTTAATGGAATGCCAGGTAGCCTGGAACTATGTGTGAAAATACGATGCCTTTACGGTTTACTTGATACATTTCATGACTGTAGCCTTAGGTCTGTATCAGAAAGAGTTTTCGGGCTGCGATAAACGCATTTGTAGAGTACCTTTTAATGCAGTATTCTATAATTAACAAACATTT
Organism: Amblyopsis rosae; assembly: GCA_025399935.1. Classification (NCBI taxonomy): domain Eukaryota; kingdom Metazoa; phylum Chordata; class Actinopteri; order Percopsiformes; family Amblyopsidae; genus Amblyopsis; species Amblyopsis rosae. The sequence goes on from JAODTR010057362.1 coordinate 12,607, forward strand.
ACTGCAGATATCCGTCATTCTCCTCTTTTGATTGTCAACTGCCAATTAAAGGTATGGTCAGTCATTTTTGCTAACATCTAGCTAAAAGCAAAACCGTATCGCTCCGCGATCGTCTGCGGGGCCGTACCACACCTCGAAATGCATTGTGAGCAAATCGTAGTGCTACGGCTTTGTTGATACGAGCGGTATTCGCCAGCTTGTTTATGTTACTTAGTGAAGAGTGGAGACTAATTTCCAAAACTGTCCCAGATCGTTTGTTGAGCAATTGTATATTTAATTAATCGGAATGGTGTAAATATGATCAGGTCTAATTGATTATTTATGGAACCAGGGCTGTGTAGAAGTATCAAATAATTTTTTCAACACTCACAGAGAACGGTAAGCTAGCGAAATGCAAGGAGATATTTGTTGAATTTGCTTACATTTAGCTTGCAATAGCGGACTTTACCTGAGAGAGGCCAGAAAAGCCTTCCCAGCTATGAGAGGATGTTTGTCTGTCTTTGTATGTATGTCTGTCTATCTGTCTGTCTGTGGAAAGTTAGTGACAGTCATAAATTTCCCTCTAAGCTCAGCTTGTAACATTCTCTAATGGAACAGGGAGTCCTTGGGGTGCAATAAAGGCTGGGTAATGTGCTGTCTTTGGCCTGGGTAAGCCCGATACATGCTGAGACATGGCTATCAAGTACAAGTACACACACACACACACACTCATGCACGCGCGCGTACATGCGTACACAAGTATCCCTCATCGAGGAAGCAGGAAGATATGGTGTCTGTCCGTTTGTCTGCCCTAGTAAGGCTTCTATTAATTCATTTGAAACCTATATGGTGAATGCTGCTCCACTCCTACTCGATATTTTCCACATTCTGACCCATTTTCATTGTCCAGTTCTGTCTGAATGGTCCTTTTTCTTTCCTTTCACTTCCCTCTTTCTCCCGTGTGTTGAAGCGGTGGTTTTTCCATTAATCAGATGTGATTACCCTTGGCCCCCTCCTGCGATAACCTTTTACTTCAAATCGACCAAACCTGCCGACCTCCTCTGCTTTCCACTCCTATTTGTCTCTGCTGTTCTGATTAAAATCCTTACTGGCAGCCGGGCCTAGCTCAGGAAAGAGCAAAAGCAGAGACAGCACAGAGTTGTAAACCGCAAAGAGAGGATCACATTGAGTTCACCTCTCCGCTCCTCTGCTTTTGTTCTGTGTCATCTTGGCAGAGCGGTAGTTTAGGCAGTTGTATTTCTAAGCTATTGTTATCATGGCCAGACTTGACTTTGCCTTCTTGCTTGGGGTCACATGACAAATCGTCTGAGAAATGCTTGGTCTGGCTTGTACATGTACCTCCTTTACCATATATTTCTATGTATTTATCTTATCTGTCTGCTTTTTGTGATTAGTGTACTCTCCTGGTCTATATATTATGGACCAGTTGTTCACTGTAAGAATGCAGTGGATGCACCTAATGGCTGTGTGAGTGTTGGGTCACACGGCCATATTGGGACATTTAACAGGCTAGATTATGAATCTGAATATGTGACACGTCACTCTTTTGGTGAAGAGCACAAGTGAGTAATGCATAGATTATGGCCCTTGATTCATGCACACGTGCACGCGCACACGTGTTAGCTACGCTCTTTGGTCCATTTGCAATTTACATCTTCATTGGGTCAAGACTTCTCCTTCACTGGGTTAGCGTTATGTCAAGGTCACACACATTGAAAAACACACACACCAACACACACACACACACTCACACACAGGCAGACGCTTCCAGCCACGGTGGTGTTGAATCGCCTTGTACTGAGGCGTGTGTGCGCGTATGAATGAGCAGGCCAGACATTCAGGGACAGATCGACCCAGACAGACAGCTTGGAGAGCGCAGGTAAATGTTCATGTTGCGTAGTGCTTTCTCTCTTGTTCCATGCATTCCCTCTTTAAGTCACAGCCCATGAATGCTAAGTGTGATTTCTGTGCGTATGCCTGTGTGTGTGTGTGTGTGTGTGAGAGAGAGAGAGAGAGAGAGAGAGAGAGAGAGAGAGAGAGAGGGAGAGAGAGAGAGAGCTTGAGTGTTTCTGATGGAGGCAGCTGACGTTTAGTCCAGATGTGAAGGGCCTCTACACGCTACATTGTGTTGAAGTGTGAAGACAACACTAATTATTTTATTTTGAGGCAAAGTATAAAAGCAAAGACATTTCAAGCTCACTTACTGTACTGAATGTTCTACATGCGCTTATACCGTTTATGTCTGTAGCAATGCATTCATTGATATGTTCGCCATCTGCTGATACTGTACGTTTAGAATGGTAACTACAGTAGCAACAAGCTGATTATTATTTTTGCTTTGTCAAATAAACAATAGCATTTAATGATGAACTTTGCCATCTTGAGCTATTAATGATTATAAGAGAGTATGGCACTATGGAACATGTAAACATGTCTGAATATTTCTAAGAAAGTAAGTATGTCATTATATTTTTGGTTGTTTTAGCTCTGAACCTAAAGCAGACATCTCATCTCTAGTTTTAGGTAGTACAATTTTAAGATTTCTGTTGTTGCCATTTCTTGAGCTGACATCTGACAAGCAGCGTATCTAAAGTATATTCCAGAGCAGCGGCACTATGTCAGCTAACAGAACTGTTTACGTGCCCAAGCTCTAGCTGGGAAGTCCTTGTGTGAGGAGTGATCATGGGTTGTGAAGTGCTGAAATGACAGGCTGCAGGCCTCGGTGAATGGATTAGTTCAAGTGGAAAGAGGCTTTCGCATGTCACTTAGAGAAAATGACCGCCTCCTTATATAACTTCAGAGAAATTGGCTGTGACACTCAGAGTCCAAGTCTATTTTCCTTGCTCTAGACTGTGACGTGGTGGAACGTCAATATGTATAACCCATAGATATGTTTAGTTTGTCTCCCATACAGGTTTGAAAGGTGTTACACTCCTACAGTATATGCCATACTGGGTATACTGTAGGTATGAAATGGTTAGTAACACTAGTGTGTTGCCTAAGATGAAAACATGCATTAATTCACGTCTGAAACTGCAATACATCTTAGGCACTGTAAAGTAAAACCAATTAATAATAAAAATGACATTACATAACAATGGCACACTTCAGATCAGGCGTGGGACTTTCCCTACATTTTTTTTTTCCTGCTAATTCAAAACGTGTTCATATTATCAATTCCAGTACTCTCATGCGCTTTACCATGTAGATTTTCTCTTGGAGCCCGAAGCACACTCTTTTCCACTGCACGCCATTGTGTCGGAAATTGAATGTCCAAATAATTCACAGTGAGACTATTTTCTTCCCAAGCCTCTCAGTTAGCTTTTTATTGCCTGAGCAGTTCCACTAGGGGCAACATTATGATTTGGCATTGCGGGCATGCAGGCAGACAGCCATTTTGGATAATTGCACTGAAATGTGTTAATGCATAGGAGCCTGAGGCAACGAAGTAGCAGCAAACATAATGACAGTTTGCTGCTTTATTTGAGCAGTGGAAGAGGTAGTTTGTCAGGGGAAGACAAAACTGTTTTTCTTGTAATTAACATGGAAAAATACTGTGCATTTAATGATTTTGCTGCCCTACTAATTTTTTGTGTGAACTTTATGTGTTTGCCTTTATTTATTCATGTATTTATTTATTTATACTGTGTTGGAAACATCATTTTATGACATGTTAGATGTAGTTCCTTCTCTTCTGTGTAATTTTTTTGGGAATCAAAACCATGTCTCTCTCTCATCATCGTCGTCGTCATCAGTATTGACAGCAGGCAAGGACGTATACTCAGTCAGACCTAAAAGATGGTGAAATAATCTATGTCACAGTCCCCTAAAATGAGCAGAGTGTGTGTTTTCAGTTCATCCCTGAAGCATTTTGCTTTAATCGTCTTAAATTTAATTCGCTATCTTTATGGAAATCGACTCTCTCAGCCAAATTCTTATTTCACCATCTCCCTCACTAATTAAGACCAGGAAATTGTTTCTAGAATTGGCTGGCATGAGGAGAAAAAAATGCATCTTTTCACTGTGTGTTTACGAGTCTGCAGTGTAGTGGGCCAGTCTTCCTGTGTGTCTATTTGCATCTCTGCCTCAATTTCTAGTTCTGACAGTCTTTCTGCCCATACTGTCTGCGAGTGGTTTCCAGATTCCTGAATCTCTGTCTAGCTGTGTTTAAATGGAGACAGGAAATGCCTAATCAGAAAAGTACAACTCTCAGTGCTTTTCTACATATGTTAGGGCCAGCCGAGTTTCAGTTCATTCTGACCTGACCTACTGTACAGTATGTTGTAATAAAGGTATAGTTAGCTATCCATCGATCCATCTTCTCCCACTTATCCAGAGTCGGGTCACGGGAGCAAAAGCTCCAGCAAGGAACCCCAAACTTCCCTTTCCCAAGCCACATTAGCGAGCTCTGACTGGAGGATCCTGAGACGTTCCCAGGCTAATGTGGAGATATAATCTCTCCACCTAGTCCTGGGTCTTACCCGAGGCCTCTTCCCAGCCGGACATACCTGGAACACCTCCCAAAGGAGGCGCGTATAGTCCAAGCATAGTCAGCTATTGCAAGCTAATTACACTTTTTAATCAAATTCAAGAAATATCTCCTCGCATTAAGATAGCTTGCTGTTCTCTGTGTGGATTGAAAAAAGAAACAGATACTTCCATCCATCCATCTTCATCCGCTTATCCGGAGTCGGGTCGCGGGGGCAGCAGCTTCAGCAAGGGACCCCAAACTT
>JAODTR010057373.1:0-17338 GCA_025399935.1 Amblyopsis rosae
GGCCAGGGCCCATGGGTTTTTGGCCTGCCTTGTAGGAGCATCTGCTCTCTACGTGGGAGATCGGGGTTCGATTCCCCCGAAAATGTTCTTAATCAATTTGCCTGGTTAAATAAAGGTTAAATAAAAAATAAAGTCTTCAGCTGATAGGGACCAATTGATCAGTCATCAAGCACTTTTGCATTTAGGGGTTCCAGCGCAAAATAAAATTGAAGTGGTGGTTGACAAAGGAGTCTGTTAACCACCAACCGCTCGGAAGACCATCCTGATCTTGCGAGACCCATCTGTCATATTCACACGTCCCTGGACTGCTTTGTTGTATACTATCTGTGTGTGTCTTTAAGTTTTGTTCCTGTCTGGATTCCACTGGAGGTCACAACTTTCAAAGATGTTTCCTGCTCTTAATGGGTGCGGTGAGTCAATGACATGTATTACAGTAAAATCTGCATATTCACACTTAACCAGGAGTGGTGCCAAAGAAAAGAATGCAATAGATAAAATAGCTACAGTAAAAACAGTATATAGCTGCCAGTCATTCCAGGTGTGGCTAATTCCCGGCAATTGCATCGACCATAAAAATGTATTAAGCAATTCTGGAGAAAGTTTGTTATTTTAACTTGATCAAAAGAAAAACACATCTCCCTTCCAATGGTATGGTATGGTACTCACTCAGAAGTTCCGCACCACACATTGGAAATGCATTGCGAATGCAAGGAAATTATTCTGTGTGGTCTGCGCCACTTAGTTTGTTCGTATTTACAGAACCAGGACTGTGTAGAAGTACCAGATTATACATTTTTTCAACATACACAGAGAACAATAATGCCAAGTTATGACGAGATGACTTTCAAAATTGTCAGATCGCTGTGCAGCACATGCTATACGACTGTCGATTCACATTACATGGCAACGGGGTCACACACTACAAGACACGCAACAAAGTCAAATTGGTTCATTTATATTATGAAGGCAGTTACTCTATTCAATGTCTTGCACACTCTTTGACTGTAGGTCGTTGCTGCTGTCACACTACAGGATTTGGACTTTCAGAAAGGTCCAGATATTTGTGATTTGCTATGCATTGCTAGCACATCGACGACACTCACACTCATTGTAGGAAGTTCACACTACACGATTTTCGCTCACAGGAGCGCGCTGTAATTCCCCACCGACCAGGAGCTTTGTGTTGTGTATTGTAAACTAAGTTTAAGATAGTGGACTTCAAGAAAAATATTTATAGAATTTACAAAAAAGTGTATTTGTTTACAATCGCTTACTATACCTTTAAAAAGCCTGCACCAGATCAGCACTGACTCGCTTTCTCCACACACATTGTGATTTGAAAGCAGCGCTATTATGTTATGTTATGTTAAAATTATAACATCTATTTTTCAGATGGTGGACCTGGAAATTCTGTGTTTTTAGTTCAGGTGTCCACTAATCAACATTTTGATTGATTAGTGGACACCTCTAGGTCCAACGGCCAAACACATTTTAGTTTGCCTTTTGTTTAGTTTTTCCAGGTGTTACCCAAATTTTATTTTGTGAATAAGGTCTGGAATAGACGATCCATTAGGAAATGTTTACAGTCATTGCCTCCTTCTGGGCGTATAGCTCTGGTAAAATTTGAAACTATGCAATTGTTTGTAATGTTTTATCTAGCTTTTCCACCATTTTGAAACACATTCCTGACTTAAATGTTATCGCTTTTAGCATCTGGTTGGTCCGCCAGCAGGGTGGCTGTAAAAACACTAATACAAACAAGGTTTCCAGACTATTCTCTCAGCAAAAATTTAGCTGTGAGCAAATTGGACAGAGCCAGGCTAAGACAATAGATCAGGACACAGAGACATACAGTCTCTGTGTCCACTTGTGACATACAGTAACAAAGGAATGTTATATAGATCTTATATAGAGGCCAGTTGTGACTTGATAGGATTCTGATTGACATTGCCTTCATGTACAAATTAGGGATGAAATAAACAAGCCAGGTGTGGGGCATGAAACCAAGTGTGCGGATGAAACTAGTCAAATTCACATCTACACCACTCTCACAATGGGACGTAACAGTTACCATTTTATATATTTTTAAATGTATCACATCTCATTCTGACATGAAATGCATGACATTTAAAATTAGAACATGTTGACACAACCATTGTGGACATATCGTTAGCAATTGGAACAGGTTTAGTGTGCTACACCAACAAAAATGGCTCAACCATAATCTGCATGTGTACAGTTGAAATAACAATCTACAGCAGTAAAACACACAAGATTGCTTTGTTGTTGTGAATGTTGTTTGGGTTGAGAAACATGTGAATGTTCTTAAAACCACTGCCAACTCCTCCCTGTTTTGTAACATGGCTTTCAGACCACTGCCATGCACGTCACTGTAATTGAAGTAAAGTAAATGTCACACCATCCTGAATACAGGGACAGCAAATGAGCAGGACTCATCCTACAATAATTTGCTGGCCTTAATATTTCTTGTGTTTTAGAATGTTCATTATTGTGCATGGGACGTTTATGAAAATACAAGACAAATCATGCGTCGTATTGATTGAAAACGTGATTCAATGTTCAATCATCAAATATAGGACGATTATCGTTATTTCCCAGCTATTAACCGCGGTTTTTGCTATAGCAGTAGGACAATCTGACAAGGTAGAGGGCTTTTCACAAGGGAATTGGCATCCCGATCTCCGTCCCGCCCACCTCTCATGTGAAAGGCAAATATACTGCAGAGTCACGGATATGATGCGTCTGGTTTTGAGGTAACCATGAGAACATAACAGTAAACAAACCATTGAACCAAAATATTTATTAACAGTCTCTAAATAAACCTAGCCTACTTTATTTATAAATTAAGACAACATATGTGGTGAATATTATATGCATGCAATTTGTGCATTTTCTTACATTGTTGTAAAAAAAATAATACCAACTTTAGGCTATGTCCAAAAACATGTCAGCGTATTTCGTGCATTCTCTGTCTGGTGCATGGTATGGTAAAAGCTTGTAAAACATGATAAACATTTTTTTTATTGTATCTCGGAGACGGGTGGCCGTGTTCTCGATTCGTGCACATAAGCGTGCACATAAGTGACAAACCTCTCGGGACTGCGCGCGCCCGCCGTTCCGCCTCCCAGCTCCCAACCCGACATCTTGGCCTCAGCCCGGGTAGAGCATAGCATAGTCCACATATTTTTCCATGATGGCCTATAAACAATACTACTTTTACTACAAAGCATACAGTAGACTACTTTCCACTCTGTTGACGAAAGGCTATCCGTACTCTGTTTTTGTACGCTACATTCCAACAGCAGATATATATATAGCAAAATATTAGTATTCTGATTAGTCCAGGTATCCACACTCATGTACAACCGTTTACAGTGTTGCCGGCTTCGCGTCAGTGAGAGTATAGGCTACAGTCTGTACGGTAACATGTACAACATTAAATGCAATGAAAGCTGTCCACGTGGTTATATTTTCTTTAGCATGCTGCCAAGTTGGATCCGCGCTGTGCACCCGCGGCTCACCAACGTGTTCCTCTCATTTGAAGATCACCCCATAACCGTCTCGGTGTCCTTTCGGACCCACATACATTCGGGAACCGCGTTTAAAAGTCGATTTGTGCAGGAATAAGGTTTTGTGTAGCTGGTTCTGGAATATACTCTTCCTGATCTGATAATGCATGCAATTTTCCATATTGCCGATGTTGTGACAAAAAGTGATTGGCCGATATAAAGTGGAACCCGGATGGAACCTCATAATGCTGCCAGCAGCCCATTCAAAACACACATCACTTGATGCATGTTCACTTATCTCCTGCAAGCAAAGAAATATACAGTATTAACAGCGTTTTTTTTCTTTTTTTACACGATTAGCAAACACTAGTAACCTACCATAATTTACGTAGCCTAGCTAGCGCATACAGGTATATTGAAGTGGTTGGTGTCCAACATTTTTTTTTTTACGTAAAAATGCCTCCAACCTGATGACGTAACATTTAATAAACTGCGGTTAATACTGTACACAGGTGCGGTTATTAGACAAGTTTATTTCTAAAAATTACATAAAATACTGACCTGCGGTTAAGATACGGTGCGGTTAATAGGCTGAAAAATACTGGTACATATTATACAGGTTATCTCTGACTCCCCTGGCCAGCATGAATCACATAGCCAACTTACATTGGGTATAATAACACAAGGCAAATACGCTATTTTAAAGCTATCTTACTTGGTTGATGATGTGGTTTAGCCAATTGAAATATGACAAACTGATAGAATAGAAACAGCACAATGTCAGCAAATTTACTGTGAGGGAAAACCGCATATTGCCACTTAAGCCTACGTACAGATTTTACCCTGTTCCCCACTGATACTTTTCCAGGGATAACTTACACAACGTAGGCCTATACACTGTCTGAGCACAAGTTGTAGGCTACAGTACACCTAATGTTTTGTCAGACATCTGTGGAGATATAATCTCTCCACCTAGTCCTGGGTCTTCCATGAGACCTCCCAGCTGGACGTGCCTGGAACAACTCCCTAGGGAAGCGCCCAGGGGGCATCCTTACCAGATGCTCATATTTGGCTCCTTCCTACGCAAAGGAGCAGCAGCTCTACTCAGAGTTCTTCACGGATAGCCAAGCTTCTCACCCTTTCTGTAAGGGAGGTCACAGGCCGATGATGCCATCAGGACATCATCTGCAAAAAGCAGCGATGACATCCCCAAATATCTGTTCGATATACTGATAAATGCAAAATTTATGAAGAAATCCTACAGTGAGACTGAGCAGTTAAATTTATTAAGGTTAAGGTTTGCCAATTTTAAACACTTCTCTCAAATTAGCACCACAAATACTAACTTAAAGTTTCAATATGTTTAGCTATCACAGTTAAAAGTGACAAGAACGTATGTATGATTGCATAATACTTTTAGACAATGTTGGCTAAATACATGAAGCGTTAAGCTAGATAAATACATTCTTAGCCTACCTGGATTCCCAGATAGATTAGATGTGTGTGGGACGACATCTCCCACTGGACTTGTTGACACCTGGCATTATTAGCATCCATCTCGAGTGATTCGATCACAAGTGGGCTGCTTTATGTACGTAGTCTACAAAGCTTCCATTCAGTTTGCAAAAACCAAATGTGTTGTTAAACTTGGCTTTTGTTTTTAACTGGCGGGAGGCTTGCAATATATGTGTCTTAGTGGCATCGGCAGGACGAGGCTTTATTACGCCAGCGCCAAGAGCTCACCTACCTTCCACGCCGGGGGTCCCGACTTCAAGTTCGTTTGGGTACTGCTGTTCACGCAGGACCGGGCCACCACATCTTTATCATGTTACTGACACAACACTCTTTCCTGCCGGCATGCATTTCAAAGACCATGCTAATTGGCATGAAAAACAGCAGCCAGCTACAGTAACTTTAGTCACACATGTAATATTAAGAAATTAATGCCTGGTGTGTGAGTCCATCGTCAATCTGCTTGCCGCTAGTGAAGTGGACAATTCACTGCAGCTAGGCCAAAACGATTGCCAGGCATCTCCTGGGGTTTCCAGACTTTTTTCGGATTGAAAGCTTATAAAAACATAATTCTAGGTTGATTACCTTGTTGGCAGTGCATCATGTTACATAGCATCTTTTAGTTGTCAGAAAGTCAGAAATTGTGTTAAACTAAGATAAATAGTTTCTCTCTCTGTGGTCATAGTTTTCAGATTATGACATGTGCTCTCTTTTTGTAGCGCATTCACTTTTTTAACAAGGTCGGTCTGTCAGCCAGACAGTAAGTAAGTAAGTGACATTTGCTACATGTGGTCCAGCAAAAATACTATCAACAACGATTTCTTTCTGTCGACTGACTTTTATTGGCTTACGGTGCTTGGCAGCATTCATAAAGTGTTACATTAGCTACCGTTATCTGTTGGACTGTCCAGGCTATTGTACCTATGACTGTTATACCATGGCATGTGTGAACAGGCTTAAGAGGTAAATATATGGAACTACATGAATAGAGAACATATCTAGCTGTGCCTGCACAGTAATGCAGGCACATACCAGAAACAATGTGTGAAAAGGGATTTATATGGTTGTTCACATAATCATTAAAAAATATTCAGAATGTATGGCTATATTGCCATTTGAATTAGAAAGAATATACAGCATAAGAATATTGTGAAGCACCATTTAAGTAAGAATTTATAATATAATATAATATAATATTTATATAGCGCTTTTCACAGACATAGAATCACTAAGTGCTTTACAATAAAATACCAAAAAGGTAGGTATAAAATAAAGCTAGCAACATAGCAACCAAAATGGAAATAACACAAAGATTTAAAATAAAATACAGTAAAAATACACATAAAATATGCCAATAAAACAGAACAAGTATAGTCAGATAAAAAATAAATAAATAAATAAATAGACATAAAATAAAGTAAAGATAATTTAAAATCTAACCAAAAGCCTCGGGATCCCCCAGTCAGAGCGGGATAATAACGGGATAAAGTTTGGGGTCCCTTGCCGGAGCTACTGCCCTGCGACCCGACTCCGGATAAGTGGGAGAAGATGGTTGGATGGATAACCAAAAGTCTATCTAAATAGAAATGTGTTTAACTGTGATAGAAATGTCAGTAGAGTGCAGGGAACAAATTGATAGAGGGTAGGTATTCCATGGTGTGGGTGTAATAGTTTTAAAAGCTTGGTCACCTAGTGTTTTGAAGTGGGTGTGAGGGACAGCTAAAAGATTATAGTCTATTGATCTGAGAGGTCCATTTGGAATATGTGGGTTTAGTAGGTCAGTGATGTACTGTGGTGTTTAGTTGGGAGCCAGTGCCAAGAAAATAAGATAGGTGTGATATGAGATTGCTTGTTTGTTTTTGTTTAAAGAAAGATAAGCCAAGTGTGTCATATGAAATTATTGAATGGGGTGTGTATGTGCGAGCCTGTTCTTCTGACAAAACACGTCTGCTTTGAGCCTACAGTCAGGCCCTGCAGCCCTTTACCCATCCCTTGTTTCATTCTTGGTTGCTTGTTTCATTGGTTCCACCAGTTCATGTGCATTCCCCTTAACAAGCCTCCCTATTGTTAGCTGTAGCAGGTGTTTCCCATCCTATTCAGCCTTCCTGAGTGTTATTTTGTCTGTCAATCCTGTTTGCATAAACTGCATGCTTGTTCATGTTTTGGAGGTTTTAGTGGCCTTGGTTTACGTCACTGTCTTTTGGAATGCTTCTTTGATTTAATCACCTGGCTGTTGTGTTTTGCTATGTTGCCTTTGTCTGTCATGTTAAACTTGCCTTTTACTTCTGCCTCCTGAGTGGCTGCATATGGGACCAAAACCCTAGCATCCAATGCCACCCCACACCCATGTGCAGTCTAAAGCTTGGGCGATGTAATGTCCCAGTCATACCTCATTCACATGCTTCACCCCCTCTTCTCCCACCCCAAGCTACAGTGTCGCCCCAGGACTTGCATCTGGCCTCTGAGCAATACCTGGTGCTGTCCCAGCTACACATCTCCATTCTTCCAGCTACGCACCTCCATTCTCCTAGCATACGTGCACCTGTTTATGATGCATACTCATGAGAAGCAGGTTAAAGGGGTCTTTATGGGGGGCCGTGTAGGCCATAATTCAAACTCACCTCTCATGCATACCATTGAAAACATCTTACCTCACACACACGCTAGTGAACGTCTCTCATACATACTACTAAGAATGCACCCTCACACACACGCTAGTGAACGTCTCTCATACATACTACTAAGAATGCACCCTCACACACACGCTAGTGAACGTGTCTCATACATACTACTAAGAACGCACCCTCACACACACGCTAGTGAACGTCTCTCATACATACTACTAAGAACACAACCTCACACACACGCTAGTAGAAACGTCTTTCATACATACTACTAAGAACCCAACCTCACACACACGCTAGTTAATTAATTCATTTTCAGTTATGAGTGTGAAGGGGTTAATTTAGTAATGCGTGTGAGAGGGTTTCAATTGTCATTACAGTATGTGAGGTTTCATTCCCACTAGCATATGTGAGAGGTGTTTAGTATAGTGTGTGTGAGTGCATTTCACGTATGTGTATGTGAGGATTCTTGCTGTAACGGATCTTGTGTCCGGATCTTCTAAGTGATCAAAGAATCTCGTTGTTACAGAATACAAATATAAAAAGTCTTATAGTATCGTCTCTGACTGAATTGCATAATACGATATATATAGCACATTATACATGCTGAGTACAAGTTAATAAAGTTCATAATGATAGTCTGCTGTGTAAGCAGTTAAGCATTTTATTGCAGAATTACAACATAACCATTGCACCATACAATACTTTGATACCGTATATTAACCTGTGGACTGAATAATATATTGTGGTAGATACCATTGCTGCAGCTGCTTAATTCAGGTGGCGGTGTTTAGATTCGCTTGATGCATGCCGGGATTGCGTGACATCAACTACCGAAGGCATCTTTACATCACTTGTGATTTGAAAAAACATTACAAACCGTCAAATTGAATTTTGGGGCTTTAAACACTTTGTTAATTATACAGGTAATGACTTCAATGAGAATGGGTTTTGTAAAATGTTTTTTATTTTTTCTATTGCAAAATGTTCTTTTTGGGCGGGATTGAAGGAGACATTGAAAACATTTTGAGAAGCACTGCATTGATAACATTAGAAATGAAACGGCGGGAGATGCTTTTGAACAGGACCGACTTTATTGTGAGCTTGATCACGTCAGGACGTTATTGGAAGTCCTTATGGAATCCAGAACTGGTACTAGTCCCTTACATGGGCAAAACTTTGTTTTGATGGAGACATTGTATGGATATGTGCACTCCATTGTGACGGGATATGAGGCAACCCGAATAAATCGTGTCACTGCAAACTCTAGAATGATGCCACCAAATCTTTTCAATAGTTTGCCGGGCCATCCATGTTACTGCATTACTAACCAGCAAATTACACACTGCTTGTCATTGGGAATGAATTGGAACAGTATTGCAAATTGCTTTCGCCGGACACTGCACAGACACAGTAAATACCTTGGAGTCCAGAATTTACAGTACTATATTATGACAAATCAAGAACAACCAACTTGTGACCGACATACTGCAGAGGACACCTAATGCTGGAGAGGCATATATAATTGGTAGTCTCCGATCACGGGGATTAAGGATCCAAAGGTGGCGTATTAGACAGAGTCTACATCAGGTTGACCCTATTGGGAGGTCTATTCGCAGGCGGCATGCTATCTGCAGCCAAATTTACAATGTTCGGACATCAAATAAGTTATGGTAAGTTCATAAAAATTGTTTATGCTGATTTAAAAATAAATATAAAAACATTTTTTTTATTTAAATAAGCTTTCTCCATACATTCTTTCTCCTGGTTATTGGCTCCCTTTATAAAAAAAATGTCAGTCTCATAATACCTACAGTACATCTTTCCTTCATTGTATGGGAGTGTGAGTGTGTGTATATTTACTTAGGCCAATAGGGTTTCATACATGCTATAGGCCAGACATCATAATGTGGACTTTATACAAGTTATTAATACTTAACATATCTTAGTCTTACTTCATTTTACTTCTGCATTACACATTTTTTTATTTATGATTTATTATAGGCACTTCGACAGCAACCACAAGCTGGTATGGTGGCGATTGGTTTTTCATGTGTGTTGATGGATACAGTCGATGTATCATTTATCTTGCATGTCTGGATAATAACAGAGCATCTAGTGTACTGTCATTGTTTGTGAGTGGTGTAGATAATTTTGGATTACCATCTAGAGTAAGATGTGATCATGGGATGGAAAATATAATGGTTGTTCGTTTCATGCTGTACAGAAGTGTCATTGCTGGATTATCAGTTCACAATCAGCGCATTGAAAGGCTATGGGCTGAACTTAATAGGATTGTAAGCAAACATTTATAAATCTTTTCAGTTATATGGAGTCAGTTGGCATACTGGATTCATTAGATGAGTATCATTTATTTAGTTTGCATTACATATTTTTGCCTAGAATTAGAATTGCAACAACAGAGTTTATAAATCAGTGGAACCACCATGGACTCTCCACATAAGGGGGTCAAACTCCACTACAACTTTGCCACACAGGGATAATAAACAGTATGGGACAGGAAAACACAGCCGTAGATTCCATTTTTTATTCTGATAATTTCTATGGGATAGATGAAGAAGGTCCTTTACTTGAAGTACATACCAATAACAATGTACATATACCAGATATTTTCACTGTTAATGAGACAATGGCTCAAGCAATACAGCAAAAGTTTGATCCACTACAAAATTATGGAAACTTTGGGATAAACTTAGTGTTCTCTTTTGCATTTTCTCCAGCAACACCTTAGATAACGTGATAAAATTATTGCAAAATTCTACAATGAAAGTGCAGGATAGTCATGTAAATCCTCAAAGGTCAAGAACAACAGTTTGGATTGTGCTATTTGTTCATTGTGTTAAATAAAATATATGTTGTTTTGCCGTTCATATACTAAAAATTGCATGCGATTCATACACACATTAACACTACAGTTATCACCTATTGACCAAGTTATACTGCTTTGCTCAATCTGTAAAGAATCTGATGAGCTTCACAGTGTGCACGATAAAGGCTACTAAAACTATGCTTAGTGGTAAATAAGTAAAATGTATACTGTATGTATGATTCAGTATAGCAGACCTGAAGCTTAATGTTTTTATTCAGATGGTTCCAACACATACAATGGCATAATAGAGCATATTCACTTTGTAGTGTATGAATGATGGCAAATTTCACTGAAAGGACCTTGACACTGTCTTCTAATAACAAAACATACACTTGAGATATAGGAGAAGCGGGAGCATGGACAAAACAGACAGAAACAGGCCTCCAAGTTGAAATACAAATATTGTACTTCCAAATCAAATGTAATTGAATACAATGTATTGCAAACAGAATGTAATCCATCCCAAATTACTCTTAATGTAAGGAAACCAAACAAAAATTAAAAAAAATTAAAATCTTGCTTTGTTCACCAGTGTATAAAATAAAAAAAATGGTGCTACTATCAAGTGCACTCCATTTTGTTTTCTAAATTATATTTCCATATTCTGTAACAAATGTGGCCCCATTTACACACACTTAACGTTTTTAAGCATGATACGAATCTTAACATTTTCATGAGGCATTAAAACTGACCTAAGAACATACAAATATAAAACATTTTAACTTACTTAAGTCAGAACAGGACCAGTCTAAATGTACTCTTAAAAGTTATTGTTTACATCTACTGTATGCCTCTTAGGCTCTGCGAAATCCCTGTGTGTTCCCTAAAGCAAAGTCCAACTTGTCTTTAAAAACAATGTACGAGTTGTGCAATGACAGCTTGAGGCAGTTGATACATGTGTTGGCAATAGGAAAGCTTGACACACCGATGTCTTCATAGTCTTCATGTAGGAAACCAATAGATGGAGTGGGTTTGAAGCCTATGGGTGGAATGACAGTTGCTCCAGTGGCAAAAGCAAGAATTCTTTCAAGTTTGCCAGAACCCTCTTCATCTTTTGGAAATAACACATTTTTACATTTGAGCTGCAATGGCTGCAATGATCATATAGACAACATAAAGTAGATACAGACATGTAAATGGATTATAATTGAAAAACATTACAACAGCTTACCTTCTGCATCTTGCAAATAGTCTCTCCAAAAGGCTACCACTGCTTCCTCCACTCTTCTCCTGTCGCTTCCTTGTTGGGAGAGATTGATGGTGAAAAGATCCTCAATTTGTTGCGCAATGTGCCTGGATTCCTGATGGCAAAACACAGTACGGAAGCTTTCCGGGTACATCTGCAGTTTCTTCAATACCCCGAGGGTTCTAAGCCCCTCTTGAAACCTTTTTATAGAAAATACATTACTTCAATTAAATACTCATGTAAATCAGGTTATGAACACCAAAATATGATGCCTACCATTTGGGTCCTGTGAGCAGACACAACGATAATAGTGTACATCACATACGTATTAATTAATGCTTGCATTCGTCACTTTAGTTAGGCAAGTATGACAAATGCTTACTGTTTGTAAACACTATACAAAGTATGGATGTTCATAAATAAAATTTTTACCATCAACATGCAATAATAATATTTATTACCCTATATTAATCAGTTAAAATAGCCAACCGGTAGACAAACTGTTGGCTATGCCGATAATTGACAATATCTCTTATGACAGCAATGAGACCTCTAACTACATAGTTTGTTGTGCTTTACACGAATTACAACCAATTGTTACATTTTTAACTTAATAAAAAAATGAACAAGACTATTTACTGTTAATCCTCCGTTTGGAACAAACACGCACCTTTGGAATGGAGCTTGAACCCCATGTACAAATTGAAACATGACAATATCACGGACAAGCTGATCTTTGTCATTGCTTTTAAATTTTCTAAGGCATCCGGCATTGGCCAAACAATCTTGCATCTCTCCAGTTACCTCTATGAGGGCATCATATGTGGAACAATCCGACAACTGAAATGACATGTTGCATGTAAAACAAGGTGCTACAGTATACAGTTTGATGTGCTGTATTATTAGCCTAATAAATACATTATTTAACTCCCCTGTTGTCCTGATTGTGTGGTTATCTTTATTGTCACAGGTGTGTGTATTTATTTCTTTATTAATTATTTCTTTATGTATTTGTGTTGTTTTTTGTGCCTGTTGTCCTCTGGTTTCAAACACACACCTTGTTGTGCCAGCAGTGCACATCATGTGTGTGTAAGCTGTGGAATTATGTTTAGCGCCTTCTATCTGCCACAAAGAGGTAGAGAGGACAACAAGATGGTTATTTGTGTTGCTGAAGCAATTGGATTTGGTATTCAGATATATTATACAATATATTATTTTATTCCATAAAATAAAAAAACTAATTAGTCTGATTAAAATGTAATATAATACACCTTTCTATAATTCCTATTCTACTTCATTCAAAGTGTTTTGTAAATAAATAAAAACACTACCCTTTTTGTCACGAGGAGCAGGCAGGGCGGACCCAAATGCAGACACGCAGGTATTCACGGAAAGGGTTTAATAAGGCTCACCAACTGGAATACAAAACAGGGCTGACAGCAAACAATAATCTGACAAACACTACAGAACACACTAGGCCTTAAATACAAGTTGACAAGACAGACAACGAGTGGCAGGTGAAATCAATAACACTCAACAAGGGCAAGACTCTGAACACGGGAAACACGGACTGGAACACAGAAGAAACACGGACTGGAACACAGGAAAATCACGGACTGGAACACAGGGGAAACACAAAAGAGGGAACACCGGGGAGGCGGACCGCAGGACGTGACACCTTCTGATTAGATTGCAGATATCTGTGTCTGCAATGTCCTCAATCACTGGCTTGGCTGCATGCATGACTGCCTGAAGCCAAGCAGTTATACAGAGTTTTCGAGAGGAAAGCAGGGGGAGGACCCCCATGTACTACACTGACTGCCATTGCTCTTCCAGCAAAGAAATAGCGGTCCTCTCTGAGTGCTGTGAAATCATAAAAGTTGTTGAAAAGATCATCACAGTTCACAGCAACAGTGACTTAATTGCCCATAGTTAAAGGTTTTGCTCTGCATTCATTTGTGTTTGTTATCGTGCTGTGCAATGACATTATTTTAACTGTCAATTTCATTCATTCAAAGGCTGTGGCCCTGATCTACAATCTTATTGGGTTAATTATGAAAATTACCTGCAATGTCAAGTGCCAGATTCTGACTGTAATCGGATCCCTCAAACATGGGGCTCAACATCAAGGCTTATATCAGCAAATGTAGAAATTCCCTCCTTGGACCTCCCAAATCAACTGCCTCCTCATTTCTCCCAAGATCGTCAGAAAATGTGATGTTCATGGTCGCATTGGGGTTGTATGTCAGCCGCTTGAAACCTTGAAAGGCGCCATCCAAGACTGCAAAGCAGTTAATATTGAATTTTAGGCGAGATCTTCTCTGCCAACTCCAACAGTATTTCCTTAACGGATGCACTCTCATGCTGACTAATTTGGGCTCTGAAAAAATATATTATCCTGATTAGCATTTTAATATCTGTAGGATTAACCTGTACTTGCATTTAATAATACAAGTAAATGCCTAGTGCAATATATCTAAAGGCAAATGTATGCATATAAATACACATTCAAATTATAATGTTTCAATTAACATGTAGACTTTACTTTTGTATAATTTGCATGTTAGAAAGTTTGGTTAGGTTTGTATGTACATGTATGAACTTACTGTTCCGTTTCAATGCTAGCCATTATTGCAAGGTTAAAATCCTCATCAGCCGACGATAAATCAGATATATCTCTCGTCAAAGATACATATGTGGCATAGTCTGAACTGCTGTCTGTGTGGGATCTTGACACCGTGAAACTAGCAGTCACCGGTGTGAGACTAGCAGTCACCGGAGTAACACTAGCAGTCACCGGAGTAACACTAGCAGACACTCTTGGATATTGGCTGACAGACTGACTGCAGAATGGGATAGAAGTGCTATTTGTAACACTGCAAGAGGTTGAACCAATGCCAACAGTGACAACATGGTTAATAGATGGATTATGATCAGTCTCAAAGAAAGTGCTGTGGTTGCCCCCCATTGAAGTTGTAGCTGCTCCATGTCTGAATGGTGTGGAGCTTCTGGAGTTCAGATTGCTGTGGGTATGACTGAGATAACTGGAGCTCTGGATATTTATCGTCCATGTTCTGGTATTGTCTGCGTCATACAGCATTAGGTCATCGCTGCAATCCTTTTCACCGTCATCTTCGCTATCGTGCATGCAGGGCTGGCTCTTGACTTTGACCTAGTTCTGGGACCTTGGGCAGTAATGGACTGCTCTTCTGTATCACTGTTGTAAATCTTATCAAAAGAAAATTATTAGCCTTTGTCTTGCACATGTTTTACATTGTAAAAGGTGTACATAAGAAATAGGATGCTTTTACAACGACACTGCTTTGATGTGTGGTGCTTTCTACACAGGGAGTACAGTTTGATAAAACCAAAACTGTAAATAGTTATTTGGAATGTTTTATTTAATTAAGAAATAAAGAAAGAAATAATCAATGATAGTAGTTGTATAAAAATATTGCCAATATTAAGCGTTACATAAGCCTTTATCTGAAAACATAAGTTACACTTACAAGTATAGCATCGGATGGTCTGACATACATGGCCTTTGACCTGAAAACCTTGTGTATCATGTGACCATCCAGAACTTGACCATCTCTGAGTGTAGGGGCAACAAGGTTATTTCCACAGGCCATTAGAAACTGCAAGCTGAAAATATACAAGAACACTAATTATTTTAAAACTTCATACTTAACTATATTACAGGCCAATATTAGCTTTAACCCTCCCGCTGTCCTTGGGTTTGAACTGACCCAACACACTACCTTGTTGCGCCAGCAGATGGCGCCACCCATGGCAAATCATATATCAATGTAAGCTGTATGTCAAAAGCATCTGCAAAATTACCTAATTCTAATTATAGTTTACAAGGACATATGACGTGCCACGGGTGGAACAATCTGCTGGCACAACAAGGTACTGCGTTTGAAACCAGAGTACAACGGGAGGGTTGAAGAGGTTATGTTAGGTACATTTCCTATATTTTTTAAAGACTGTAAGTGAGGAATAACCACAGTCTTTAAAAAATATATGAAATTTACCAAGCATCTTATATCTGACATACTACAGACTAAAATAAATTATCAGCGTCAGTAACAAAGACATACATTTTAATTTGTGTAGGGGTATAACCCCATCACTATACGTGATGGGTCCAAACCCATCACGTATTTGTTGAAATACAGTAGACTCATTCCAATTCAGTTGTTTAAATTAAAATGCACTGAGGATATGTCCATTCTCATGCAAGAAGTGTTTGGAATTCTGCTTATACACAAACTGCCATGTGGGGTCAGGGAGTAATATGACATCCTTATTGAAACAGTCGAGAAACTCCACAACAGTGGGGCTGAAAAAGAAAAAGAAGGAGGCAAATTATACGCTATAAAAGAGATAATTTTAATTACACAAGCATAATGAACCCTAAGTGTGTTAATGATGGATAGTTATACATTAATGGTATGAATTTCAAAACATACATTAAAATTATGATAAACAAAAAAACATGATTCAAAATATGAATTGTCTAGTTATCGCTTCATTGATATTTCTACAGAAATCTCCTCCTCCTGTTTCCCATGCACTGAAATTGTTGCGTAATCCCAAACGATTTGATGGCTGCTGTGGCGGCCTTGCCCTGCTTTCTGTCGAGCTAGCCTGGCGAAAAATAGAGGCTATCTCCCCATCTACCGAGGCACTGGTCGCGGGTAATTCCTGCGTAGATGAACGTGCATTTGCCAAAATGCTATTAATTAAGGCTGCAGCTTGATTAAGATTCTCCGACTGACTGCATGCCATGCTGTCTCTTCATGCACCTTGCATCGGCCAATATGGCAGCATGTGTTCAACGGCTTTATGCATAACATCCGTTACATTGAAAATACATCCATTACAGCAAGAATCCTCAAATACACATACGTGAAATGCACTCACACACACTATACTAAACACCTCTCACATATGCTAGTGAGAATGAAACCTCACATAATGACAATTGAATCCCTCTCACACGCATTACTAAATTAATTAACCCCTTCACACTCCTAACTGAAAATTTATTATTTCACTAGCGTGTGTGTGAGGTTGGGTTCTTAGTAGTATGTATGAGAGACGTTTCTACTAGCCTGCGTGTGAGGTTGAGTTCTTAGTAGTATGTATGAGAGACGTTCAGCAATGAATGCGAGAGGTTTCTACTAGCGTTTGTGAGAGGTAAGATGTTTTCAATGGTATGTATGAGAGGTGAGTTTGAATTATGGCCTACCCAGCCCCCTATAGGTCTTGTTTGTTTCCATGTGAATATGGGCTTGTTAAGCCCTTTGAGTATGTAATGTGATTAAGAGCTATATAAATAAACTTCACTTGAAGGGATAGTCAAGGGAAATCAGTCATTTTATTTTGAACATGGCATTAAAGGATGTAGAGGCTTAATATAAACACATACAAACTATGAAAATCAACTTCTATTTCAATCGCAAAATATTCCCTATATATTTATTTCACTTTCTGTCTGTCCGGCGATTTTATGGGTGGAGTTAACTCGAGCGTGGGGACGTCATGCCGCTCCTGGACTATAAAAAGAAAAAGTGTCACGATAAATGGC